>PVIU01008267.1:0-84674 GCA_004026605.1 Ondatra zibethicus
TTTTTTTCAGGTTTTTCGAGACAGGGTTTCTCTGTGTAGCTTTGGAGGCTGTCCTGGAACTTGCTCTGTAGACCAAGCTGGCCTCAAACTCACAGAGATCCTCCTGCCTCTGCCTCCCGGGTGCTGGGATTAAAGGCATGCGCCACCGCTGTCCAGTTGAAAATACCTTCTTTTATAATTATCATCAAGATTTTTTATCACAACCATTTTCTCCCAATTTTTTATTGTAATAAAATATACAGCTTCAGTTTTAGGTATAAACAGCTCAGCAGTGTTATCGTGCATTTAATTGCTGTGTGAACCATTATCATCTGTTGTGTTCTTCCACAACCTGGCTCTCATAACCCTGACTAAGGACAAGGGACTGAAGAAAGGACAGACCCACAGACACATGTACGGAGAGCTGAGGTCATACGGCTTGGGTTATCTGATGGAGAAGCTGCAGTGCATGTCTATTATATACTGGGAGCTGAGGTTATTGCATACAGCTGAGCAGGAAGCAGGCTTAGCTCATCTTGGTAGGAACAGTCTCTGTAGAAGCAGTCTTCACACTGTCTTCACATAGGGAGAGAGCTGTGGTGGACATTTTCTGCACACATTGTCAACATTTGTACTCAGACCCAAGGAAGCCTTTCCTGGTCCCATGGATCTGGGGCATCAGGGTCCTAGGCATGACTGTGTCCATGCCAACAATACACATTCACTCAGGACCTTAATCCCTCCCTATAACCACCATCCATCCAAGAAAATCTTTGTATCTTCCAAAACTGAAACCCTATACTGATTAAGTAACAATTCCCCATTGCCCCCTTCCTTAGCCCATGAAAAATACCAATCTTCCTTCCAGCTCTGTGAGTTTAATGGTCTGGAGGCTTTGAATAAATGGAGTCATGCAGTATTTATCTTTCAATTTCACTCATCAGGATGCCATTAAATTTCATCCACATTATCACATGTCAAGGTATTTTTCCTTTTAATAATGCCCCACTCTTTGCATGTGCTATGTTGTTTTGTTTATACATTCGTTCATCAGTAGACACTTGGGTTGCTTCCAGTGTTTAGATATTGCTAATAATGCTGTGATATAAACGATGCCATACAGTGCTAGTACAGGCATCCTCAGAATGAAGCCCAGAGTATGACCATGCACCACTGCCTGACACCCTATGAGGTCAGAGCTAGCTGCAGTCCACCCTAGTGCTGTAGCAAAGTGTCTTACACTGTGCAACCTAGAAGCAATAGGAATTAATTAACAGTCCTGGAGCCCGAGAAGTCCAAGGCACTGCCAGAATCCATAACTGGTGAGGCCCGCCTTCTTGTTCATAGATGGGAGTCTTGCTGTGTCTTCACATGGCAGGTAGTATAGCCAAGTCTCAGAGGTGAGAAAACCAGAATGCAGAGAGGCAGGCTAAATTGTCTGATTGCACAGCTGGTGAGTTGCAGAGCTGGGGCCAGAGCCTCCTGACCATCCTGAGGTCCAAACACACTGCTCAACTTCACCATCACAGACTTTCCAAGCCATGCTCGTTCCTGAGCCTCCTGTTGACTGTCACGCGCTTGGCTCAATGAAAGAATGCTGACCCACCTCCCAAGGCCTCTGGCTAGAGTACAGCCTGGGTAGCAACCAGAGCCACTTGTTAGCAGCAGGTCAGAGCCTGGCTCCGAGTACATCACCTGCATGAGAGGATAGAACAGGACCACATGGTTCCATTTCAGGAGTAAGGGGCTGCCAGCCAGCCTGGGATGCCTGCCTAAGCTGGATCGTTCTTAAAGGATGCTGGGCTTAGGGCAACCGAGATGCTGCTGGGTTGACCACCTTCTGCAGTGCCCAGTCCATACCCATCCTGGTTTTCTGCCTCACAGGTGAACAATAACGGGATCATCTCCTTCCTGAAGGAGGTTTCTCAGTTCACCCCTGTGGCCTTCCCCATTGCCAAAGACCGCTGTGTGGTAGCAGCCTTCTGGGCAGATGTGGACAACCGACGTGCAGGCGACGTCTACTACCGGGAGGCCACTGACCCGGCCATGCTGCAGAGAGCCACAGAGGACATCAGACGGTACTTTCCTGAGCTCCCGGACTTCTCTGCTACCTGGGTTTTTGTTGCCACCTGGTACCGTGTGACCTTCTTTGGAGGCAGCTCCTCTTCCCCCGTGAGTCCAGGTGGCTGTGTGGCCTGGGAGGGAGGCTGTGTGGTTGGGACCCTGCCAAGGCAGGCCAGGTATAGATGGTCTACAGCCAGAGAGGCTTAAGGTTCTGTCACTTTTTTCTGAGATCACAGGGCCAGGGTGGAGAAGGACAGAGCCTCGCCCTTCCAGGCCCAGCACAGTAGTTTACATGAAGAAGCTGCATAGGTTCTAGGAGGATTACTGTTGGAATGGCTTAGTTCTCCAACAGTTCCAGGGTGGGGCAGAGGGAGGGAGGGTCTGTTCTCGGTGAGATACTTTTTGTTTGGTTGGTTCTTGTAGGTTTGGTTTGTGTGTGTATGTGTGTGGGTGTGTGTTTGTGTGTGGGGGGGTGGGGGGATGAGAGAGAGAGAGAGAGAGAGGTGTATTCACGCATGTATCTTCAAGTGTGCATGCCTATGGACAGGCCAGAGGAAGACATTGGGTGTCCTGTTCTGTGTCATTTTCTCCCTTATATCTAGACAGCGGCTAACAGTAAACTTTGGGCCAGGCTAGCAGCCAGCAAAACTCAAGCAATCCCCCCGTCTCCACCACCCCAGCACTGGGCCACATAGGCTTATGTGCGGCCATGTTTCGGTGTGTACTAGTGCTGGATATTCATTTTCACATTTGTGTAGTGAGCACTTGCACAGCTAAACCACCAGCACAACCCTTGCTGGTGTTTTTTTTGTTTTTTGTTTTGTTTTGTTTTTTGTTTTTTGTGGGGTTTTTTGTTGTTTTTTTGTTTTGAGTAAGGTATCATGTAAACCAGGTTGTCTTCAAACTCACTATGGAGCTGTGGATGCCCTTCAATTCCTGACCCTCTCACCTCAGGCTCCAGAGTGCTGGGTCTACAGGTGTGTGCCGGCATACCTGACTGTTCTGTTTCACTCCTTGATGGGAGTAATCAGCTAGATGGAGTGGCTGAGCCCTTTGTGTCTTTGGTGAGTGTGATTGGATGATGTTACTATACGTAGGCCTATTCTGAATACTGAGCCACATGGAAAGAGGCACTGAGATGCAAGTGGCCTTTCAAAGCTGTTTACTCACACTATACGTAGGCCTATTCTGAATACTGAGCCACATGGAAAGAGGCCCTGAGATGCAAGTGGCCTTTCAAAGCTGTTTACTCACACAATGAGGGCTTTTGTAATGGCACCTTCTGGGTGGCAGGCAGTGTCCCAAGTACTGGATGACAGCCCTGGAAAGGACCAACAAGACAAGCCCACACTGTGGGGCCTATACAGGTCCCTAACAAAGACAGCAGTCACTGGGATATGCGCAGAGGTGCAGTCTGTCCAGGTAGCACCTGCTGGGGAGGGTCATCAATACCAGGTGGATCGGTGTATCTCATTGCTCTACAACCTTTGTGACCTTCACCCTTCCTACCCCCCACACAAAGCATTAGCATCTATCTGTTTACTGTCTCTCCTGCCAAATTTTATATAAGAATGATTCCTGCTCAGCTCTCCATTGTTTCCAGTGGTTGAAACAACCTTGGACTGTGAGAAGGGCCCCCGTACTACCAGTGCCTTACGCATGGCCGTTCGAGATTCTGCTGCGACACACATCTCCAGGGCAGGCTGCTGCCCTCGCAGGGTCTCCTACAGGTGTCCATTTGGAGGTGCCTGTTCCCTGCACCCCAAATAAGTGCTCTGTCGTTTTTCTTCTTTGCTAACACTGCAGGCAAATCAAAGAATGCTTTTTTAAAACTTAGATATCTTTGGCTTCTACAAATGTTAGATTTTTTTTCTAGTATCATTGCTAGGGCTAATGTACTTATTCATGCCTCCTGCCAATTTCTCTTAATACTTATGGTCCTTTTTTATTGTTCTAAGTTCTTCTGGATAACAGCAGTCTTATCTGCTGTATGTTATGAATACATTTTTTTGTTTTTTTTTTACAATATTCTGTCTGTGTGTATGTCTGCAGGCCAGAAGAGGGTACCAGACCTCATTATGGATGGTTGTGAGCCACCATGTGGTTGCCGGGAATTGAACTCAGGACCTTTGGAAGAGCAGGCAATGCTCTTAACCACTGAGCCATCTCTCCAGCCCATGAATACGTTTTTTTGCTACTGTCTCCAAATATTTTAGTATCACAACACTTTTCCCACTCAGAGGCTTTTGTCCATAAAAGTATTAATTTCTCTTTTGGTCTTTGCTATTAATAAGCATCATAGAAGTCCTTCTCTGAGATGCAACATGTATTACCCAGTGTTTTCTTCTAGGAATTCTATGATGTTTTAAAACCATACTTGAGCTGGGCAGTAGTGGCGCATGCCTTTAATCCCTGCACTTGGGAGGCAGAGACAGATGGATCTCTGTGAGTTCAAGGCCAGCCTGGTCTACAAGAGCTACTTCCAGGACAGGTTCCATAGCTACAGAGAAACCCTGTCACGATAAAAAGGAAAAAAAAAAAGAATACTTGATTTGGGATTTGTTTCCATGCATGGTGTGAAGCGGACAGGATGCTAGCTTTGCCCCTTTGCAGTTTCTCATGTGTCCAAAGATCATTTCTTCACCCCAGTCTGAAATGCCTTCTTGGGGTACACTGCTCAGCAATGTTCGTGGAGTAAAGGTCCAAAACCATAAACCCTAATATTAGAAGTTGCTTTTCCTCTTTGTTTTTGTTCTTACCACAGAGATTTTGTGGGTTTGGCTGAGGGAGTACTTCAGCCTCTATAGGAGCCTGAGCCCCTTGTAGCTGGGGACCATGTCTGCTCCAGGTGTTCTGGCCCTGTCCCTCAACGTTCGGGCAGGCTGTAGAGATAGGCAAAACCACCATGGTCCTACCTTGCTTGGCTGTCCATTTGAAGGAGAAAGGGCCTTTGATGTGGGGCAGGGAATGCAGCCAGTCACAGCTAGCTCCTTCCCCTGGCAGGTCAACACATTCCAAATAGTGCTCATCACCGATGGCCGGTTCTCCTTCACCATCTTCAACTACGAGGCCATCCTGTGGACCACAGGCACACATGCCAGCAGCGGGGGTGATGCTGACGGCTTGGGAGGCATCGCAGCCCAGGTAGGCCAGGCTGGAGTTGGCGCTCAGCCTTCAGGGGCCCCTGCTCCTCCTGCCAAGGTACCATGGGCAGAAGCAGTAGGCAGACATCCACTGTAGCAGATACCTGCTCCCCTCCAGTTCTATGCAGAGATCAGTCTGTGGCAGCCACGGTGACTCTGTCCCTCAGGCCTCTCAGTGCCAAGAACCACAAGAGCCTCTAGTACTTTTGTCCCTTCCTCCCTGATAAGGGTCTCTGTCCCAAATGTGTCAAGAGGGCTGTGCCCATCCCTCAAGCCATGCTCCTCCACTCACCTCCGGTCCCCAACTTTCTCCTGGGGTAACACTTCTCTTGGGCCCTGGATGAGGCCTAGATGCTGAGTGGGTGAGTGTTGGAAGCTAGGGAGGAAGTCCAGCACCATGCTTGACTGGAGGGACTACTGAAGTCAACAGACCCCAGCATCTGCCGTGTCCTCTGCTTACAAGGCCATCCCTTCACCATCCTTGACTTGGCCATCCTGAGAGAGGACTCAGTGACTGTAAGGAGACCTGCCTCCTTCTCTGCCCCGCTCCCAGGCAGGTTTCAACGCAGGTGATGGGCACCGTTACTTCAACATCCCTGGGTCACGCACAGCAGACATGGCTGAGGTGGAGACCACCACCAACGTGGGCGTGCCCGGGCGCTGGGCGTTTAGAATCGATGATGCCCAGGTGCGCGTGGGGGGCTGCGGCCATACAAGTAAGAGGCTCAGGGAGGGGAGGGTTGAGGAACCCTGTGGCAGTAGGGGGCGGGACTCAGGGGCTAGAACCTATCCCCCACCTCCCTAAATCCCCATCCACCCACCCCTGCCCCACAGCCCATCCTGTCCCATGCCTCAGGTGATCTGGGTCTTCCGGGAGAGGACTAGAACAGGGTTACCCCTGCCCACATCCCACCCCTGCCTCCATCTCAGGGGTGAGGGTGGGGAGACAGGGACCTCCATAGGCCTGATGGTAGTGACAAGCCAAAGCATCATATGGTTCTTCTGGTCTAGTAGGACAAGCAGTCAGGTGACACTGGTAGCACAGACTGACCATGCACCCACTCAGGAACCCCAGCTCTATCACTATGTGGCCTCTAGAAGGTACCATACCCACCTAGAAGGTACACCTTGCCCACAATGCAGAGGTTGTCAAAGCACTAGCTGACTGACCAGTAGATCCCTTCATCACAAACTCTCCTAAATCCGAGCTGAAGACATGCCCCTGCTGGGACCTACCCCACACACCTGTTGGTCATGTGGATGAGGCCACAGAACAGGGTGCTTTTCCTCAGCACTGAGTCCCCTGAAGAGAACTCAATTGGGAAATTACACAGAGCAGCCACAGGTCATGGAGACCGTATGGTGAAGGGAAGACGAGAATGCATGTATTCAGGACATGTAGGGCTGGGGAAGGGGAAACTGGCACACACTTGACATGCTGGCTACATAGCAGGCCAGCCTGGGAAGCCAAAGCTGAATTCCATGCCATCCCAGTCCCAGAGCAGCAAGTGGAACACTTAAGAGGGCAGAACCCCAGGGCAGCCCCAGCCCTGCTCCTGATACAGCAGTCAGCTCTGATACTAGGACTCTGGCCAGTGGCATCTTAAGTGGTCCTGTGTGGGTGCTGCTTGCAGTGGAGGCTGGGAAATCAGGTCCCTTGCCAAAGGCCGGAGTGTTAGGTTCTGGTGGAGGAGCAAGGGGCACGTATGGGCAGACCATATTTTTCAAGCTGCTACAGCTCAGCTGGAGGGGGACTCTCTGAAGAGCATCCCACCAGGCCCTTCCAGGTGACCCTCCCATTGCAGAGCACCATCCCCAGGTCTATGTGATAAGACAGAACAAGAAACCGCTGCAGAGATGCCTTGGTGCTGTGGTGCCTCTAGGAACAGGGACATAGCTATCCTGCAAGTCCGGGGGCAATTGTGGGGTGTTACATAAATGTGAGATTGCTCGGAAGGGAGGGCGAACGGTGCCTTAGAGGTGGTGCCTCGTGTCTGGAAGAGTAACTCCTAAGCAGACCCAGCTTCTGGCCATGGCTGCAAAGAGCAGCCAAATTTCAAGTAGACCAGGTGAGCACAGTGCTGCTAAATGATCCCAGTTGACAGAAAGGTAAGCTCCCTGATCAGAAGACATCACAGTCTGAAGAGCGTGGGGGACCAATATTCCTCTGGGGAGTCCTCCTCCTAGCAATAGGCAACTGGGGTCCTTGAGACTTTCTGATCTCCAGCCTATTTGTGATGAATCTTTTATTTCAGGAGCCCAGCCAGAAATTACAGAATAGAGTTTGGTGGTTGCTGAGGTCTCAGGGGAACCCCGGGAGGCCTTCCTAAGAGCCCATGCTGTGATAAACACTGGCTGTGACAACTAAGTGCCAGCTTCTCATTTTACATGTGTAGAAACCAGGAGGGTAGCTGAGCAGCCCTAGAAGGGTCATCGGTAGAAGTAGAAAGGATTAGAGAGATAAGAGGAGTTATGGATACAGGTGAATCTGGGGGTGTCTGTCTCCACAGGAAGCCAGAGTCAGAGCCTAGGGCATTAACAATCAGCAAGAGACCCTGGCAAGAGTACCTGCAGGCAAACTGGGGTCCAGCTCAAAGACCCAGAAACTGAACCCAAAGATGCACTGTCACCAATGTCGTGGTCACTAAACTGACCCTTTGGTGGAGGGAAGGGAGACATAGCCATTGCAGGTGTCTCTCCTGCCCACCTTCTTGATGCAGTGGCATGAGGCTTGGGCTCCTTCCTGTGTCCACAGCCTCTGTGTGCCTGGCCCTGCGTCCGTGCCTCAATGGCGGCAAGTGCATTGATGACTGCGTCACAGGCAACCCCTCCTACACCTGCTCCTGCCTCGCGGGCTTCACAGGGCGGAGATGCCACCTGGGTGAGTCACTGGCACCCAGGTGGGGACAAGGTGCCTGTTGATTTCCCTGCACGACGTCACTCCTGCACCCACTGGTCATATGCCAGGCTCAGGGGGATACTGACAGTGGCGCTGAGGGCCAAGGTGTCCGTGCTCATGATGGAGAAACTGATGGAGGTCTAGGGCTATGGCTGTGTGGCAGTGAGTGCGGTTGCTGCTGCTCCTAGCCACTCTGACTAAGTTAAGGCCTGTCTGGGTTCGGGGCTTAGTCTGTCCCCCACCCCTACCCAAAGCCCTGGCAATTCCTTCACAGTTTCCTCTACTGAGGCCCCAGCCTGCTCCATGTTTCAGATGTAAACGAGTGTGCCTCCCACCCATGCCAAAATGGTGGGACCTGCACCCACGGTGTCAACAGCTTCAGCTGCCAGTGCCCTGTCGGCTTCAAGGGACTCACCTGTGAGTCAGGTAAGAATGCGCCAACCCTGCTAGCTGCAAGACATAAGGCACACAGCTAGGGAAGAGTGAGACCGAGGACTGCAGTAAGACTTGGCACCAGCGTGGGCAGCCTAGAGAGTTCTGTCATAAGTGAGTGCAGGAGCCTGATGTCTTATGATGTCAGGGAAGGCCTGTCTTATGGTGTGGGCAAGAGCAAATATGGGTGAGTGTAGCAAACACAGACTTCCTGGCCCTGATGCTTCGGAACAGATGAGAGCCCAGGTCCTGCACTGGCCAGGGTCAGAGTCCGGAGTCTTCTGGGAGTGAGAAGGTAGAGGATTTCTGGGGTGAGATGGGATAGCTTTGAGGTGGGGAGGGGCAAGGCACATGCTCACAGAGCACAGGCTTTCTGCCACACAACCCTCCGGCCCTGAGCCAGCTGCTGGGAAGGTGCAGGCTGGGGCCCTGCTGCTTTCCGACCATTGGAGCCCTGTGTTTTCCCAGTTCCAGCTCACCTGAAGCATCTCCCCATAGATTCAGGCTCCGGTTTCCTGCTGTTCACTGGGACCGCCTAGGGCCCTCCTCCTTGCCCTGCACTGTCCCATCCTAGCCTCCAGCATCACCAAGGCAGCCCCTGAATGTCAAACACTGTGACCACCACACCCGACCCAGCTCAGCCAAACAGGCACCCCACCACCCCCATAGTGTCCTGCGTAGTCGAGCCATCATTATAAAATACTACTACAGTGTCACAATGAGGATCCTTAAACTCTTTCTACTTGTGACCCCTTTTGCTAAAGAAATTTTTATGCAATCCCAGATACATAGGTACACAAGATCGCTATATAAATCAAACATTTACTGATGATAAATCATATTGAAATTTATCTTTAAACTACCAGATATACATATAATTTTTACTACTGATTAAAGATGAAAGCAGCCAGGAGTGGTGGTAAATTCCTTTAAAGTCAGAACTTAGGAAGCAGAGGCAAGTAGATCTTTATAAGTTTGAGGTTACCCTGGTCTACATACAGGGTTCCAGGTCAGCCAAGGCTATATGGTGAGACCATTTCTCAAAAAATAAGGAGAGAAAAAAAATGGGCCATCAAATTTGAATACTAACAAGGTATATGTGCTTATTTATTTTTACATAAAAAATTAAATTGTGGCTGCGTATTTGATAATGCAGGGCATCTTCAGTAGTTCAGAGCTGATGAATATTTTGATTTTATAATCATCGATGATAAGAATACTGCTTCACATAAATGCATAGTACAAAATGACAGAAGTATGCTTAGCACCATCAGAAATGCTGAAAACAGCCCTGGTCCCAAGCCAAAATTCATGGCGTTTTGGAGATGGCTCAGCAAAGCACTTGCTACTCAAGCATAAGAACCTGAAATGGATTCCTGCAACCCATCTACAAGATCCAGGTGCTGTAGAAGGTACTTATAACTATCTAGAGACAAATAAGATGCTCCCTAGAGCTTACTTAGCCATCCTACCCTAAATTGGCAGCTTCCAAGCCTGTCTCAAAAAAACAAGGTAAACAGTACCTGAAGGATGGCACCAGAGATTAACCTCTGGTCACCACTCACATGCAAGTGCACACACATGTATATATGCATACACGTGCAAATTAATTCAACCGGGTTTTTTGTTTGTTTGTTTTTGAGTTGACTCCAGCAAAACAGCAGTTTTAAAACTCAAACTTTCAGGCCAGGTATGGTGATTCAGGCCTTTAATCCCAGCAATAAGGAGGCAGAGGCAGGCAGATCTCTGTGAGTTCAAGGCCAGCCTGTTCTACATAGTGAGTTCTAGGACACCCAAGGCTTTTTAGACAACTCTGTCTCAAAAAAAAAATAGAAAAGAAAAGAAAAAAGAAAGTCAAGTTCTCTCTAAGATCCCACAATTCAAAGATAACACTAATTTGATACTTCTGTGCTGAGGAAGGATAGTAGGTAAGCACCGAAAGCCTTTGCTTACATAAGACATTATATTGGCACTAGAAGAAAACATCATATGTACAATAAGAAAAGTATGGTTGGTGAGGGGTTTCAGGCAGGGTTGTTCACTGGTCTTGCCCAACACGATGGCATGTGGAGTGTGGAGTGTTCACGCTGTGTTCAGCATTAAGGCAGCCCTGAGGCTGAGAGTCAACACAGTACACACTGCCAAAACCACCTCAGATCCAGGGTGCATTTCATTTTGAATTTTTAGTTATGCAGTCAGAAGTACTTTGCTGTTGCAAATTTTTCACAATATCCGATTTCAGTTATGCAGCAACATATGGGATTGGCAATGCACAGTTTAAGAATGTAGGATTCAGATCATGTGTTCAAATAGCTTCCATCTCAATACCTCAGTCTAGAAAAACAAGCCTATCAAGATTCATGGTCACAAGAAGCTAAGTGTTAAATTTCAGGGTACACACACAAACACACACACACACACACAGGAACGAGTTTGTAAAAGAAATGAAAAGGAAATGTGATTTTCAGTGCAGACAAAGATGGGATTTCCATTTGGGAAGAAGGGTTTGCAGTGACCCCTCAGCTGTCCAATGTGGACAAGGCTACATTGTTCCAGCCCAAACCAGAGCCTGGTTGGTCGGAACACATTCCGGGCTAAAGAGCTTTTCCTCAAGCAGGGGCTAGGCCCTACTTGCCCTCCCTGCACCAGCAGAGCTAGGTGTGGGAGCTACTGTGCAGACCCAGATGGCCTCCTGCTCTGTCCACCTGCCAAAGCCCAGGGAGCCCCGCAGGGCGCTACCACGCTGCCCAGGGAGACCCGCAGGGCGCTACCACGCTGCCCAGGGAGGACTCAGCCTGTGAGGTCTGAGAACGGCCCCAGAGGACAGGAGCAGAGCTGGGCAGCAGCCGTTCCTTAGCCACTGGAACAGGCTGGAAGCCCAGGTTCCAGCAGCTCTCTGGATGGATGGCAGAAGCTGGTTCCATTCTCCCTACATCCTGTCCAGCATCCGTGCCCCTCCTCCGTTCCAGGTTTGCTGAACGAGAACCAATTCATACAGAGCTTTGGGTACCCTTGGAACTGCCCTAGCCAGGCCTCCTCCCAGCCTGTCACCCTCCAGAGACAACCAGGATCCCCTCTCATTGAGCCTAGAGCTGTCAAGGATGAGGCTCAGTGCCTGTCCTCAGGGACTTCTGCTCATTAGGCCTCCAAAACCCTGTCTACTCCTCCTTACTTGTAGCCCAGTCTCCCTGTGACAACAAAGTGTGTCAAAATGGCGGCCAGTGCCAGGCAGAGAGCAGCTCTGCAGCATGTGTGTGCCAGGCTGGGTACACTGGGGCCACCTGTGAGACAGGTGAGTGACCTACACACAGGATGGGGGGGGACTATGGGTGGCAGGGAGTGCTTGGGAGGGCTCCCTTCTGGCCAGGTTCCGTATGGTCACAGTCTGGTTTAAGCTAACCCCGTATCTTTACTGCCCCAAGATGTAGATGAATGCAGCTCTGACCCGTGCCTGAATGGAGGATCATGCATTGACCTGGTTGGAAACTACAGCTGTGTTTGTGTGGAGCCCTTCGAGGGACCTCGATGTGAGACAGGTAGCTGCCACAGAGCCCTCCACCATGACTGCAGCTTGTGCGGTGGCTGTCATTTTAGCCACTCCCGGTTCCTTCCTCCCTTCCTGCCCCCCTTCTCAGCCCTTCCAGAGTCACCAAACGGAGAGAACAGGAAGCAACGAGGTTGGGAAGGCCTTTTCCTCCCTGGGCATTGGTCTCCATCTAGAACACACAGGGGCAGATGACACCATTCCCAAGTCCGTGTTTTCAACTCAGGATTCTATGCTCTTTCCTGGAACACAGGGGAAAGTGCTGTGGGGAGCAGGCAGAAAACTGGCCTTTGCCACATGGCACCAAGTATGTTCTTTTCGACCCTACCTCATGTTTTAAATGTTGGCTGTGCCTTGGTAGATCAATGACAAAGTCAACTAGAGACTGCAAAGCGTGGTGTCAAAACAAGATAAAAGGCTGGGCGGTGGTGGTGCTCACCTTTAATCCCAGCACTCATGGGGGCAGAGGCAGATAGATCTCTGTGAGTTCGAGGTCAGCCTGGACTATAAGAGCGAGTTCCTGGACAGCTAGACAGCTAGGGCTGTTACACAGAGAAACCCTGTCTCTGGCTAACTTTAGGGTTCACAGTTTACCCACAAGGAAGACCCAGATGGATGGACACTGTCAGATGCCACAGCAAGAGGACAGAACAGGCCCTGGTGAAAACAAACAAACAAACAAACAACAACAACCAGATTATCTAATCTGCTGCTAGTTAGCTGCCCAGAAAACTCCCCTTTCACAATCAACAGCTAGAAACCCAGACAAAATCTATAAAATTGCTGTCTTCAGCCATTAGACCACACTGCACAGAGTTATCAACCCTAGAAAAGGGTCCAGAACAAGCCCTATCCTTGCCCCCACCCAGATCCTGCTTGGGGTACTCCAGGCCATCGTGTGGCCCAAGTGACCAGTCCCTCTGACTTGAGGAGGAAAGTCCAACGCAACAACAGCTAAAACGGGGAGGTGGGAAGCAGAGCAGCTGGAGTTCTGGTGGAGGATCCTAGCAGCAGGAGGCCCCTCTGTCTTGACTTGGCGGATTCTACCAGGCTGGGAAAGAACCACTGGAAATCAGGAAACCCAGCAGCTCCTTGGGCTCAACAGGGCTGGGGAGAAATCCAAGGAGCTGTGGAGCTCAGAGAGCCCACACCCTGGGCCAGGGTGGAGCAGAGCCCCTCTTGAGCAGGAGCTACGTTGGGAGAGAGGAAAAAGTTGCTAGAGGACTATACTGGCCTGGGCCTGCCCTCAATAAACCTTAGAAGGAAATGCAAAAGGACCAGTGGACCCCAAGCCTTAACTGTGTGCAGAATAAAATCCTACAGGCTTACCACAGAATAACAGGAACCAACACCTAAAATTACCTCAATGAAGTCATTAGGTATGAATTCAAAGAAGTAAAGTAAACTACAGACAGATGAAAGAATTACTAGGCACAAATAATCAACTAATAAAATTAGGATTCATATTCTCAAGACTGTTAAGGCAGGAAACATAATGAGAAGAGGGAGATACGTTTAACATTCCTAGCAGTGAAAACTGCGTCTGAATCTCTAGAGTCCAACCGGTAGTAGTAATAGTTGGCAAGACATCGAACAAAAAAATAAAAAAGCCAATGTGCTGAGAGAGAAAATAGAAACAACAGACAATGCAGAGAGTAAGACTGGAAGAAATAAATAGCACCATGGGCTGTAAAATAACGTTAACATCTGGCATGAGAATCTGAAGTGTGAGAAGGAGATGAGGGAGGGAGTTATACAAACAGAAGTCGTAACCAAACTATGGCCAATCTTCTGGACATTAGAGATAAAGAACTCGTCTTCAAAGCCACTGAGGGTGGTGGTGGATGGAGCTGAAGAGATGGCTCAGGAGTTTGGGGCTCTTGTTGGTCTTCTAGTGAACCTGAGTTCCATTCCAAGCATCCATGGGGCTAACAACCAGCTACATCTCCAGTTTCAGGGACTGCGAAACCCTCCTCTGGCCTCTGGCACCTGAACAAGTGTGACATACACATAATCATAAGTAAAAGTAAACCATTTTCTAAAATGTCAGTCAGCAGAAGAAAAGACCGTTTCACATCTAGAGGCATGAGCAGCAGCAGGTGCTCACTAGGAGCCAGGCAAGCCCAGCATTGCCCAGCATTGCCAGCCCAGGGCTACAGAACCGAGGAGAGATAAAGACCTGCTTGCAGAAGCATTCCACAGCATACCTTTTTCCTGAAAAGTGTTAAAGAAGCCAGGCAGAGGTGGCACACACCTTTATCCCAGCCAGATCTCTGGGTTAGAGGCCAGCCTGGTTTACAGAGCAAGTTCCAAGACAGTCAGGACTACACAGAGAAACCCTGTCTCAAACAAAACAAAACAAAACAAAAACTAAAAGAGAGAGAAAATTCTTTAGACAAAAGAAAATTGTCTAAGACAAAAATATAAATCTACTCAGAAGAACAAAATGTGAGACGTCCAACGTGGGAACTCACAGGGAGGCCAGGTTCTCCTCCATATCCGGCAACCATGGCTGCTCTTGTCCCAACACTCTCATCTCCCTCAAATGGCTGATACTAATCACTGTCTTTCTTGCAGGAAGCTACCCAGTGCCCTCCCCCTGCCTCTCCAACCCCTGCCAGAACGGAGGCACCTGTGTGGAGGCAGATCCGGGATACGTGTGCGAGTGCCCTGAAGGCTTCATGGGCTTGGACTGCACAGAGAGTATGTTGGGGCTGTCAGGGCTGTGTCCCAGGGCTGGGGCAGGAGAAGGGGGTGGGCTGCCTATGGCAACATCCTCCCTTGGGTTATACATGCAGGAAACTCTGAGGGGAAAAAATGTGTGAGTGTGAGTGTGTGTGCTCAGTTGTTTTGTTTGGGGGGGCATAGGATTGGCCAGGGTTAAGAGAGAGAAGCTTTCGCCCATGGAAGCTTCTCTCTTGTCCCCATGCAGGAATCCCCAATGACTGCGAGTGCCGGAACGGAGGCAGATGCCTGGGTGTCAACACCACCCTCTGCCAGTGTCCTCCGGGCTTCTTTGGGCTCCTTTGTGAATTTGGTAGGTTTTCTGCCCGATCCCTGGATATCATTAGCAGGGTCACTGGGTCTTGGTGGGGGAGCACCTTCGTCAAGAAAACAAGGTCCCCGGGAAGATGAGTGGGCACTGAAGGAGCTTCTTCCTTCGCAGAAGTCACAGCCACACCCTGCAACATGAACACGCAGTGTCCAGACGGAGGCTACTGCATGGAGTACGGTGGGAGCTACCTATGCGTCTGCCACACAGACCACAACATCAGCCACTGTGAGTGGCTAGGGACAGGCCACCAGGGATCCTGGACAGTGGTCTAGCAGGAGAAGGTGCAGGTGATGCCACAGAGCCAGGGTTAACAGAGATGACACTTGCCATGGTTGCAGGGGTCTTCTTCACTCCCTGAGGGAAAACATTTTGACAAAGATAGAGCACCACAAGCTGTCCTTCAGCCCTTAATGCATACAATTTTGTGTGACCGATGCATTTACTGCCGTTAGTGTAAAGGCACTGATCGGTTAAGTGGTGTGTAATTATACAGATCTGGCAGTGCTACAGGTCAAAGACACCTTGTTGGAGAGGAAGCTTGAATGTTGCTAAAATCAAAGAGCAGGAGAAACTCCGAAGGAGGGAGGTGGAGGGGGGACTTCTTAGGGCTAAGGTGAGTAATGCAGATGCACGCAGAGTGTATTTTAAGAGGCCTTGGTTTCAGCCAGAAGGGATGTCAAGGTGACCCTGGCAGGCCCGCGCTCCAGGACAGCATTTCCCCTCTTCCCCTAGCTCTACCGTCACCCTGCGACTCCGACCCTTGCTTTAATGGAGGCTCCTGTGATGCTCACGACGACTCCTACACATGCGAGTGCCCCCGTGGATTCCACGGCAGGCACTGCGAGAAAGGTGACGTGTGTGTACGCGGGACAGGGAGGGAAGTGGGGTAAGGGATGGGGCGGGGTGTGCTCTGGAGCACAGCTGGGGGCGGGGTGGGGCGGGGCCGAGTGGAGAGGGAGCGGGGCGTGCGCCGTCCCTGTCTCCGCCGTCAGCACCACGGAGAGCTCCCAGCCCGCAAGCCCACAGCTGTTTGTGTGCCTTCTTTCATCATTCTCTCTCTGGAGATTCCCTTAGGTTCTTTGCTCTATGGAGCTCTTTGCTCCATCTAGGGCAGCATGTGCCTCGCCGTCTTTGACAGTTAATTTTTTCGTCACTTTTGTCACAGCACTTCGTCACTGGTTTGCATGCCTCAAGAGGCTTCATTTTTCCCTCAGTATTTTTCCAAATAGATTTTAGAATGATTATATTGAACTTAAATTTTTTTCATTCCGATTTTGTTAAATTTAGTTTAACGTAGAGAATTACATAACGTTACATTTAGCCACTTAGAATTTAAGTATTCTTCCATAATGCACTGCAAGTGTTGCCATCTCCACCAGTGCCACCCAGGATTATCCCTTCCATGCAATAACTCGCGGTGACACACACTCTCACAAACCAAGCATCTCAGACATCCCCCTTGATGTCTTGAAGGCCTCTGTAACCTGACTCTGGGCTATGGGCATCCCACAGCCTGACTGTTTGGGAGAGCCAAGACCATAGCGGATATATGAGGAGCCTCCCATATCACCTCTCCTGCTGTGTCTGAGACCCTTGCAACTGCCTCTGTCCCTGAAGCAGCAGAGAGGGCTGCCAAAGAAAAAGCCCTCTGCATGGCTACCCCTGAAGCCCCATCTGCTTTGAGGGAGACCTGTGCATTTGCTAAGGTGCCATAGGAATGATGAGACAGAGACACTTGTCTGGAGAGGGCGTGGTCTCTGGGAAGGATATCCCAGCGAGCTGTGAATTCTGTGGCTGGAGGGGTCCAGAGTAGATTTCTGGAAGAGCCCTGTATGTGTCTGCTGTGACTTGGGGCTCAATTCTCCAGTAAAGAGAGAACTGGCAGGGTCAGGGCTTACAGCCTGTAAGCTCCACCCACCCTTTGTTTAAACCTGGCTGATTTAGCTCCTGCTATGTTGGGTCTTGGGGCATAGCTGAAAAGCCGGTCTGACTTCAGACCCATCCAGTACCTACCAAAGGACTGAAAAAGCAGAGCAAGGTAACAAGAATTCTGCACCACTAGGAGGCTAACCCATGTTCACCGCCTTTCTCTGTCTTTGCACACAGCCCGGCCACACCTCTGCAGCTCAGGGCCGTGCCGGAATGGGGGCACATGCAAAGAAACAGGCAATGAGTACCACTGCACCTGCCCTTATCGCTTCACCGGGAGACACTGTGAGATTGGTGCGGCCCCAGGGCAGGGGTGGATGGTGATGGACATGCTCTGAGCTACGGCCCGAGCCAGCCAGAATCCAGCTGGCCACGCCCTGACCACCATGCACTTGCTTCTCAGGAACACCTTCCTGAAGTCTTGTTTCTGGGATGGTGGGAACCTGGAGAGGTTGATGTCCATAACACTTGACTGTGATGGGTATCTTCTGCCTCCAGGAAAGCCAGACTCCTGCGCCTCTGGTCCCTGTCACAATGGTGGCACTTGCTTTCACTACATTGGCAAATACAAGTGTGACTGCCCTCCAGGCTTCTCTGGGCGGCACTGTGAGATAGGTAAGGTGGCAGCAGCCAGGGATCCTCTCCTGGGCACATGTGAAAACTGGATCAAGGGTCAGAACTGGGCTGGGGAGGGGTGGGGGGGTGAGCTGAGTAAAGGAAGCAGGACGCCTCTGTACAACGCAGAGGACCTCGAGAGAAACATGGTGAAAGGGGACTTCTGTGTTCTTGCAGCCCCCTCCCCCTGCTTCCGGAGCCCATGCATGAATGGGGGTACCTGTGAGGATCTAGGAGCAGATTTCTTCTGCCACTGCCAGCCAGGGTATACAGGACACCGGTGTCAGGCAGGTGAGAGCCAGGTGGGTGGGCTGGGAGCGTGGCATCTTTTGCAGATCCCCTAAGAGCTGGGCAGGGTAGAGAGAGTGTCCTAGTTACTTTGCTGCTGCTGTGACCTAGCACCATGACCAAGGCAGCTTACAGACAGGTTTATTGGGAGTTTACAGTTGATAGGGTGAGTCCATGACCATCGTGGTAGGGAGCATGGCAGCAGGCAGACATGGTGCTGGAGCAGTAGCTGAGAGCTCACATCCTGATCCACAGCAGAAAGAGAAAACTAACTGGGGATAGCGTTGGCTTTTGAAACCTCAAAGCCTGGCTCCAGTGATACAAACTCTATCAACACCACACCTCCTAATCCTTCCCAAACAGTTCCACCAACTGGGAACCAAGTATTCAAATATATGAGCCTATGGGGGCCATTCTCATTCAAACCACTGTGGGAAAGGGAAAATCAGTTTCTGAGGTGTCAGCCCCCAGAAACCAAGCCCTGTCCCCTTGAGCAGGTGATGTAGACGTCAGGCCTCCCTGGCCATATGGAAGAACAGAGACTGGACTAAGTGGACATGCTGACGCTCAGGAAATGCTGATGTTCTCTTGCAGAGGTGGACTGTGGTCGCCCTGAGGAGGTGAAGCATGCAACCATGCGCTTCAATGGGACTCACATGGGCTCAGTGGCCCTGTACATATGTGACCGTGGCTTCAGCCTGAGTGCTCTCGGCCATATGCGTATCTGCCAGCCACAAGGTGTCTGGAGTCAGCCTCCCCAGTGCATTGGTGATTCTGTGGGCCCTCAGGGGTGGGCGGGCAGGGCCAACGCCTTTCTCTCACAGCCATATGCAGTCATACAGAGCCTGCATGCAAGCCCCTCCCCCATCTCCTCCGTAAATGGAGGCTGTACATCCTTTGGAGACACGGGGGATGGTTATCAGCTTTGTTCTGGGCTATTCCTATTTAGAGCGTCCCTGTCCTCAGAGTGACCACGAGCAGACTGAACAGCAGCTGCAGACCCAAAACTGCAGATAAAGCAGCTGAGGCCAAGACTTAATCCAAGCGCAGGGTCCTAAGAAAGCAGATCTCAGTTCAGGGCCCCACCCAGAGCTGTAGAATCAAGCTGCATTTAAACAAAATCCTAGCCCTCACCTATCACTGGAGGAGTGCTGTTCCAGGCAGCATCCTCTCAAGGGTCATCCTGACTGAAACCCTAGAGCTGTGAGGCTCTTACAATGGCCACAAGTGCATGGCATCAAGGCTGTGTATGCAGCTCTGCCACCAGGAGCCATGTGATCGTAAGGCAGTTCTCACAACACCTACACCGGGACAGCACCTACGACAATTACCGTTTCCCAGATGCCTGGAAAAGCCCACCCCACTGTGGGGCCCCACCAAGATAAAGAGTTCTGAAGAGGCCAACCTGGTCTCAGGCATTTATCCTGCCCTCCCAAGTCGCATGGTGCCTCTCTCAGTTCCACTTCTCCCCCAACATGATGCCAGGCATGGAGCCCTGGAGAGAAGGGGGCTCCAGCCAGGAAAAGAGAGCCTGAGAATCACAGCCTCCAAAAGCAGTGATGGGTTCACGTGGCAGCTGTCAGTGGAGACAGAAATATAGAAGACAGCTGGCTACACAGCATAAAAGGATGCTCGTCTACTGTACACATTTTATATAGCACCCTATATAGTGACAGTAGGCAAATGCTCATACGGCATTGGCCATGCGCAAAGGGATCAGTAAAAATCAAGTAGAAAGATGAGACTTTAAACCACAATAGTTGAGATAACCAGTGTAATTTCTAAGTGAATACTGATGAAGAATAAGTCGGTGAGTTGAAAGACAGTTGGGAGAGCTTCCCCAGAAGAAAGAGGAGCAGGTTGTGCACCAAAGAAAGTGTAGAGCACACTGGACGGGAGGAGCAGCACCAAGCCTGAGACGCCAGAATATCATGGGATAACAGCAAAGCCTTGACTAGCCGGGGGGACAGCGTGGTGAAGGAATCACGTCAGCATCAGACTTCTCAACAACAGCGTCAGAGGGGAGAGAGAACGTTCTATTCAGTGGCACTTGGGTGAGGACAGAGACAGTCACCCTGGCTGAACTGGATGTAGACACCACGAGGCCCGCAGACCTGTGAACCTGTCCGAGCTGAGGGTCCTTTCCTATGTGAGAGAGGCTGCTGGCCTCCCTTTTATCTCAGGGCAGGGACCCACCCCGAGCAGGGGTGATGGGGAGGGGAAATGAGCCACTAAGCAGGGCAAATCCTGTAGGGCAGGCACAGTGGAGTGATGGCAGAGATGCCGAAGTCACAGAGCAAGTCTTCACACAGCCACCAGTTCTCACCCGCAGGAACCTGCCACGTGCCTGTGAAACCAGGGGCGGGTCCGAAGACAGCCACCCCATTCTCCCACAAGACCTGAGAACCGAAACCCAGCAGGAGAGGCCTGCTCCAGCCCTCAAGAATTTAAAACTAACCCCAAGACAGCCTCCAGCAACAGTGAAGGACCCAGTAACGTCAGAGGCAGGCGGAGCAGCCTGCAGGCTGCAGGGCAGTGGGCAGCTTTCCAGCCCGGGGAAGAAACGTCCTACTTTGGTCTGTACTGTGTTTACCCTATGCTGGAGGAACAAGAAATCACAACAGATAATCTAGAAAAGAAATTACTGAAACAGGTCTACAGATGTCCCAGATATTGGAACTCACAAGCAAGGACTTTAAAATGCCACTATAAAAATATTCAAAAAAGAATGAATGAGAGAGAGAGAGAAAATATAGCTTGGTGGTGGTGGTGCAGGCCTTTAATCCCAGCACTGAGAAGGCAGAGGCAGGTGGATCTCAGTGAGTTCAAGGCCAGCCTGGTCTACCAAGCGAGTTCCAGGACAGCCAGGCTGTTATACAGAGAAACCCTGTCTTGAGAAAGGAAGGAAGGAAGGAAGGAAAGAAGGAAGGAAGGAAGAGAAAAAAAATCCAACCGAATGAGATAATTAAAAAAATGACAAAATAGAGACTCTAAACTGAAAATGCAACATTAAGATAGTTACTGGGATAGGCTGGTTTAAATTGGATTTCCAACAGAATAGATACAATAGGAAAAACAATCACAGTATAACAAAATCACACAAACCGCAAATCAGAGAGAAAATAATTTAAGTGAACTATAAATGGTGAAAAATTCATTTCAGACTATTTGTTGAGAATAGTATTGCCTTAATTCCAAACTACATAGACATTATAAAATTTGAGATTATAGGCTAATATTTCTGAGGATAAAGACAAAAAACTTTAATGAAATATTACTAAATCAAACCTAGTATCACATAAAAGAATAATGTCTCAGCAAGTGGGATTTATCTCAGGAGCAAAGGCTGGCACAGCATCTGAAAGTTGATCCACATTTGTAATATTAGGAAATGGGAGAAACCATGTGATTCTCATTTGCTCCAGGACAATCCCTCCGCAGACCTTAACTATTATAAAACAAACTCCTCACCAACTGAAAACAGAAGGCGTTTTTCCTCAGTCAGATTAGGGGCATCCATGAAAACTCTACAGCCAACAAAGATTAATGGTGGAAGGCTGCCCAGCACGGGGAAAGGTCACTCTGCCATGGCTTCCCCGCATTGCCCAGGAGGTCCCGAACACTGCTGAGGGGAGACACTGCCACAGAAGGCATGGCCATCAGCAAGAACGGGAGGGGTCAGCTGTGTGCACAGAAAACCCTAAGCAGATGCTACCAGAGAAGCGGCTGACACAACCCACAGGTGAATGAGACTACAGGAAATGAGGCAGACTGTAGAACAATCCAGTTCCCATCGTCTCACCGGGAACATTTGGAAAATGCAGTAGAATGGTACTATGCACAGCAGCGTCGGAGCCACAACTTCTGCATGTGTAAGAAGAATTATGTAAAAGCTAAGGCTAAAAGGTGCAGAGAAAGCATATGGGAAAATATTCCTGATAGCTAGAATAACATGGTATGCATCTGACAAATACGGCATTTGTTTCCAGTCATTAATAACAGTGACTGATGGGGGGGGGGCAGAGACTTACATATCACTTTTGTGTGGGAAATATTGGTACACATCTTTCTTGCTTGAATGCAGAAAGATTCCTTGGGCCACAAAAAAAACATGCGAAAGAAAGAAATGGACAAATTGGAGTATGTAAAAACAAGGAGGTTAAAGCTTTGAAGAAAGTGAAATAACAAAAAGCGAGAGGATGTGTATGTATGACTACAGATAGGTCAGTTAGGTCTTGAGACAGAGACAGACAGACAGAGAACTAACTTCAAGGCTACTTGGAGAACGCCAGTGAATCAATATGAAAAGAATAAGCTCAGTAGGGAGGGAAATAGGCAAAACGCATTTCATGGAAGAAGGGCTGTAGGAGGCCGATGGACATGGAAATGAGCTTTTTACTCTGCAGTAACCAGGGAAATGTAACTGCCAATCAAGAGCTAGATGCATTTTGCTGGCCACATCTGAGAAGTCTGGAAGCCTGTTGGTGAGAAAATGGACAACAAATTGTCTTATCAGTCGCTAGAGGGACTGTAAGTTGCCAGAAGTGCTTGGAAATGATTTGGCAATTTGCTTGTTGAGCAAACTAACAATACAGCCTAAGTCTCAACAATCTCATTTCCCAGTAAACCTGAGAAACTCACCTATCAACACCAGGGTATTTGGAGAACTTCTACAGCAGCAGCCTTTATAGTTACCAGAAAAAGAAAAAAAAATCTAGTGCCAACTCAAGTGTTCATCAAGAAGTATGATATAATCAACTTTGGAGCATTAAACAGCAGTGGAAGCAGTGAACCACAGGAACCCACACAATATGGAGGTCTCCCACTAATGAAAGGTTAGTGCCAATCACGGCACTCTGTCAAAGTTCAGAAGCCACAAAGACATGTCTTGTTCAGGTAATTCAAAAAAGTTTAAGAACTGATTTTTGGCCTGGGAACGGTGGCACACGCCTTTAATCTCAATACTCCAGAGACAGAGGCAGGAGGATCTATGAGTTCAAGGCCAGCCTAGTTTACAAAAAGAGTTACAGGCTAACCACAGCTACATAGTGAAATCCTGTCTCCAAAAATGAGCTTAAAACATAATTATAAAGAGATCAAGAAATGACAGACACAGGTGTTGGGTGTTGTACAGCAGGGAGGGACCTGTAAGCGGATGGAAAATACCACTCTGGCTTCTGGTCCCAGCACTGCCAGTCACTACCACCGATTTCTTTCTTAAAATGATTTTTAGGGCCGGGCTGTGGTGGCGCACACCTTTAATCCCAGCACTCGGGGGGCAGAGGCAGGCAGATCTCTGTGAGTTTGAGACCAGCCTGGTCTACAAGAGCTAATTCTAGGACAGGCTCCAAAGCCACAGAGAAACCCTGTCTCGAAAAACAAAATGATTTTTAGATTTCTTTGCCTTCTGTGTATTAGTGTTTTGCCTGCATTTATGTATGTACACCATGCGTGTACCCGAGGAGGCAAAAAGAGGACACTGGATCCTCTGGAACTGGAGTTACAGAGCCACCATGTGGGTGCTGGGACTCAAATCTGGGTCCTCTGTGAGAGCAATAGATGCTCTTAAGCACTGAAGTATCTATCTCTCCGGCTCCCGCCATTTATTTACTTCTCAAGTGTGACATTAGACTTTTCTCAAATCAAACATTCAAATTCAGGAGCACAACTTCCGGTTTAAAAGCAGCAGGTGGTGAACTTTTTAAAGCTACAGACTGTCCCCCGAAACATGCTAGTTTCACGTGTGTCTGCTACATACAGAAATAGCAAGGTCAAACATCAGGTGTTTCCTGCCAAACCTGGGAGGCTGTGGATCCAGCAGGTCTTCTGAGAGACTCTTGAGCGGTTCAGAAGCAACCCCAGTCATTGTGTAGCTATGAGCCCAGCATGAGACCTCCACGGATGACCCTGATTTGGCCTAAGCATCAAGGAGTACTGTAAACTTGTCCCGAGCCTCGGTGCTACTTCCTAACCATTTGCATCTAGAGTAATAATGGCCGCCTTGCTTTGTTCTTGGGATCTCTCCTTAGAAGTAGATGAGTGCCAGTCTCAGCCATGCCTGAATGGAGGCTCCTGCCAGGACCTCATCACTGGTTACCAGTGCCTCTGCAGCCCAGGGTACGAAGGAGTCCACTGTGAGCTAGGTAAGAGGTCTGCTCAAGACGCTGGGGTTCCCCAGCATGGCTGCCTTGTTCTACCACTCCTTCCCTTGGACAGAGCTCTGCCTAAGTAACCATCCCATCCCCTGCTTGCTCTCCTAGGGCCGTTCTTATGGTCAGGATAGAGTTAAAAGTGTCTCTGTTCCCTCCTGCCCTGGGGACTGAGAGCTCATCTGAAAATCAGACTCAGACCTGGGGAGTGGGGCAGAGGAGATGGACAGGTTGCAGTCCTTCACCCTGGAGAGAGCAGAGGCCTGACCAATATATGACAGGGTGAGACCTGCATCCCTTGTGCCAGTGTGGGGGCGCTAAGCCCCAATCAGAGACACTGGCTTCTGGAAGGGCAAGGCCTGGGAGCTGTTCCCAGTCGTAATGCTAGAGTGCATTCAAGCATGGGAGACAGAAGCAGCAACAAGGATGTTAGGGATGCTCTATTAGAAATGGGCAATATACCAACCAAGGAGGAACAAGTGTTGGTGACAGAAGAAAGGCTGTGCTCCAGAGTTGGGACCCCAGGGACGGAGGCCTCAGGGCCTTGCTCATCGTCAGGGAGCAATTAGAATTCTGGGGGACATGCAGGGAGCTCCAGTATGAGCCAGTACCATCCCCTGTCTATGCAGAGACAGACGAGTGCCAAGCACAGCCTTGTAGAAATGGAGGTTCCTGCAGGGACCTCCCCGGGGCTTTCATCTGCCAGTGCCCTGAAGGTTTCACTGGAGTCCATTGTGAAACAGGTAGGGTTCTTTCAGGTGGGTCCCACAGAACCAGGGCTGCTAGGAGATCAGAGGGAAGTCAGGAGCCATCCTCTTGCTGGACAAGCCACCCAGGGAAAGAAAACCCCCAAGGCTGTGGTGACCTGGAGGGAGGAAGGAAACTGGGTGGTGGGAGGGATTCCCTGAGAGCCCCTCCTACCCACAGGTGCGCCATCCCCCTCTCCTGGCCACTGCTCCTTGCCTCCCCTATCCCTTCTTCCCGCTGTACTCTCCTCCCTCCCCCAGAGTCCCTCCCTGCAGCTCGGGCCAACCCTTTGGGTGTTCTCCAGAGGTGGACGCCTGTGCCTCCAGCCCCTGCCAGCATGGAGGCCGGTGTGAGGACGGTGATGGGGCCTACCTGTGCGTGTGTCCAGAGGGCTTCTTTGGCTACCACTGTGAGACAGGTAGGATCTCAGGCCTCTCTGCCCACTGGGGGCCCTTCCCTAGCCCTCTGATCTTCTTGGTGGCCCTATTTGCTGCCTTCACCTTCCTCCACTTCCACTTCCAGGAAGACAGGCTCAGTCCATAGCTCCACATCCACCTTAACTGGCTCTGCTGTCTCTGGAGAGGCCAAGCTTACAGCCCCAGAGCCCCACACTCACTGTCATTTCTGTGGAGAACTCTCTCCCCTATTAGCACATGGTAGGTCCCTCAGCCAGGCCTTTCCTGGCACTGGCACTGGCACTGGTAGCAGCTTATCCCTGCTCACCATTGTTCCTAGCACCAGAGTACTACTGGACAGCATTCTAGACCATTCTAGAATGGTCTCTGTCTCAGCCTGAAACCGAGCCCCTCCTGGATGGGAGCACCAACTTAGAGCCAAGATTGTTTTGGCTATGCAGTGCCTAGCAGGTAGCACTTAGCTATACAAGGCACAGAGAGACAGCAGATGCCATGACACCACCCCACTCCTCCCCAACCCACATCACCTATGCAACAAAAGGCCTAGGTACAAAAAAACCCAATTCCCCTTCTCACTGCTATTTCCCTCCCCCCTCAGTGAGTGACCCCTGCTTCTCTAGCCCCTGTGGGGGCCGCGGCTACTGCTTGGCCAGCAACGGGTCCCACAGCTGTACCTGCAAAGTGGGCTACACAGGCAAGGACTGCACCAAAGGTGAGGGCCAGGAGCTCCGGGAAGGAGGATGGAGGAGCAAGGGGGCCAGAAGGTAGGCCAGGGGCCAAGTGGGAGAGATGGGCAGACAGCTGCTGACCTAGGTCCCCTTCTTGAGAGCAGGGAGGTGGTACCAATAGCCACACATGTGGAAACAACAACTTCCAAGGGTCATGGCAGCCCAAATGAGAAGGCTCCCTGCCAGCAGTGGCCGGGTGACCAAGCCCCAGAACCAATCTAGGTGACTTGACTGGGAGCTGCTCTTTCAAGCTTAAAGTCTAACCCCTGCCCCTCCTTTGTGTTTGGTGACAACTCTGAAGAGCTCCTCCCACCAACAGCTCTCAGAGTAGAGAGGGTGGAGGAGAGTGGGGTCTCCATCTCCTGGAGCCCACCTGAGGGCACCACGGCCAGACAGGTGCTGGACGGCTATGCAGTCACCTACGCCTCCTCTGACGGATCCTCCCGGCGCACAGACTTCGTGGACCGGAGCCGCTCCTCTCACCAGCTGCGAGCCCTAGCAGCCGGCCGTGCCTACAATATCTCCGTTTTCTCAGTCAAACGAAACACCAACAACAAAAATGACATCAGCAGGCCCGCAGCACTGCTCACCCGCACTCGTGAGTTCCTGAAGGTGTCCTGGCCACCGCTGCCCAGGGGAGGAACCTGTCCCTACCTATGGTTTAGTAGACATCTCTGTGTGGGGGCTGACCTTCCTACTGGGAAGGGCACAGTAACCAGAGGGTAGATCAGAGAAGAGATTAGGTAGAAAGGAACATTCACTGGACTGGGCAATGAGGAGCAGGAGGTGTGGCATCAACTGAGCATCCGGTTGCCCTGCAGGACCCCGCCCTGTGGAAGACTTTGAGGTCACCAACATTTCAGCCAATGCCATCTCAGTGCAGTGGGCTCTCCACAGGATCCAGCATGCTACTGTCAGCAGGGTTCGAGTGTCCATCCTCTACCCTGAGGCCTCAGTAGCCCAGTCTACTGAGGTGGACAGGAGTGTGGACCGACTCACATTTGGGTAAGAGAAATTGCCTCAGGAACACAGGGGCCCAGGGTGTTCTTTGTGTATCCATACACTTAACCATCCTTCACCTGAGTGGGGCTGGGGCTTGAGTGAGCCAACCTCACTGTGTGTGTGTGTGTGTGTGTGTGTGTGTGTGTGTGTGTGTGTGTGTGTGTGTGTGTGCATGTGCGTGTGTGCTGTCCTACCTTGTGTAGCGCCAAGCCACTACAAACAGCAGTACTCTGACAGTATTGCAAGGACCCCAGAAAGTGTAAGAACACCCTAAAATCCAGGTTGGTTCTAGGTTTGTGTCCTTCACAGAACTGTCAAACAATTTTTTATTTTTTTAGATGGACCTTTTTAATTTTATGTGTATAAGTGTTTTGCTCTCATGGATGTCTGTGCACCTTGTGCCACAGAGGACTCCTGAAACTGAAGTTATGGACGGTTGTGAGCCACCATGTGGGTGCTGGGAATGGAACCCAGGCCCTCTGCAAGAACAAGTGCTCTTACCCACTGAGCCACCTTTCCAGCCCTCTCAATACCTCTTTCCTAAGCTTCTTGCTCCTTCTTGCAAACCAGTCATCCAGCTGTGCTGAGGACAGGCTGCCTTTGTTCGTGGCCTCCCGGGTTCTTTTCTTCTTCTCTCTGCAGACCGCCTGTCTCTTCAGTCCGTTTGTTATAGACTGTGCTCATGTTTTGCTGCACATCTCCCTTTCCATCTTGGCCTGACCTGGACCAAGGCGGCTGCTTAGGTCTCCGTCTAGTAGATCCACATCATGTCTTCTTGGGCAGCTCCTGACTGCTTCTCTTCCCTTTGAATGTGCCATACCTCCATCGTTGTGATTTTGTCTTACTAAAACTGCCCATTTGAACCAGACGATGCAGAACTCCAGGACTGATTCTCCTCTTCCATTTTGTTTTGGTTTTAAGTTTTTTGTCTTGTCATAAGCTATCTCTGAGAAGGTCAGCCCAGGTCACTGGACCCTTGGCTTGCATGGTCACTCTTCCCATTTTCTCTGGATATGCATCTGGTGTTGGAATACCCTGCTCTTTAATGCCTGGCTCCCCAAATAGGGAAAAGAAAATTGAAGTTGGCAGAGGGGCACTGGCTTTTGAATTCTCTGAATGTTACATCAATGGGTGCGATGGGACTAACAACAGTAGAGGAGGAGCAACAACTGTGGCCCCCATGTCCTCTGTGGTCAGAAGCAGCAAGTGGAGACCCCTAACACTTAGAGTGAGATTTCTTTCTGTCCTGCCAGCATCCTGGAGGTTGCTCTAAAATCCAGAGCATGGCAAGGATATTACATGGATCCACACAGAGACTGCCTCAGGTTGTCCCATTTCTGGACTTCCCATATGAACATCTGTCTCTGACCACACTGTGGCTATGTCCAGATGCTTCTCTCGTTTCACTAGATAGTGGGGAAACTTCCCGGTCCTGGACCAGTACAGTCCAAGGACTGACCGCTGATCTGCCCCTCATGGAGGTGCCTTCAACCACTAGCAGCAAAATATCCATTCCTGTCACACAGAGCTAGCCATAGACCCCTCTATGTCCCTTTCTTCCTTGCCCCCTTCTGGCAGGGACCTGCTGCCTGGAAGAAGATACACCGTGCGGCTAACCACCCTCAGTGGGCCTGGAGGAGCTGAACACCCTACTGAGAGTCTGACCTCAGCACCACTGAACGTGTGGACCCGTAAGCAGTCAGGCACAGTTTCTCCCTGTAGTCCTCTGTCACACTTGGCACCCTCCTGACATTCTATCCTTTCCAAAGTGTCCTTATACTATAAGCCCAGCCCTTGACCTCCCCAAGATCTCTTCCCTGAGGGAGAAGCCCTCTGCCGGAGACATTGTCCAAGACTGCCTCCAGCACCAGAGAACACCAAGACGTTTTTCAGTGTGCCCTCCGTGGAACACATCAGAGTCCAAGGAGCAGGCTGGGATGAGGACACCCAGGGCTTTGGCCATGTGACCAGCCCACTCTAGATGTACTTCTTGGCGTTGCACATGCTCTTTCCATGGTATGGGTTGTGAGAAGGCAGGCTGCGAGCTGTGGAACTTGGTGAAGCAAGGTTGTCCTTGGTGAGGACAACTCTACGCCTCCCAGACTCAGGACTGCCCATTTGTGGCCCTCAGACACTTGAGGATGCGTGTTGGACGAGTGACCTAACCTCTGCATACAAGTTCCCCACGCTCCCCAGGGATGACAGTATCACCAGTAACCAAGGCTGGTCTCAGAAGCCAGCTCCTGATCCCTCTCAGATCTTAGGTGATGTTTTGCCAGAGGCCCTTTGGCCTGACTCTCGCTTTCTTCCTCTGTCCATTCCTCATTCAGGGCCTTTGCCTCCAGCGAACCTGACTGCCTCTCGAGTCACAGACACCTCTGCCCACATGGTATGGGACACCCCCGCTCCAGGTATCTCACTGGAGGCTTATGTCATCAATGTGACCACCAGTCAGAGCACCAAGAGCCGCTACATCCCCAATGGGAAGCTGGTGTCCTACACGGTGCGGGACCTGCTGCCAGGTCGGCGGTACCAGCTCTCAGTTACGGCTGTGCAGAGCACGGAGCAAGGCCAGCTGCACAGTGAGCCTGCCCACCTCTACATCATCACCTGTGAGTTCTCTGACAGGAGGGGGCTGGGAGTCGGTCAAACCCACAGCTGCTGCTTGCTGTTCTTGGAGTGTGGTACCCTTTCCCAGAGGAGGTAGCACAGACAACTTGCTTGGCCCATTCCTGGGAATACAGACACAGGCACAAGAAAGGCGGCTTTTTACCCGTGGGTAAGAAAGGACAATTGATAAGGTTAGCAATCTGGAAATACATGTTTGTCAAGCCTCATCTTACACTGTTTCACCAGTCCAATCCAGGCAGGTTTAGCAGCAAATGCAGGACCTCATCCTGAAAGAGCTACCAAGTAGGCAACAAAGAAGAGGCCTAGGCCTGACCCAAAAGGAATCACTGAACACGAGCACAAGAGCGGCCAGAGACTACAAGTGGCTTGGGAGGACAGTAAGGGACATTTGGGCAGAGAAGTGCAAAAGCGAAAAGCTGGGGTGGGACATTAATCTGGTTCCAAGGGTGACAGGGCACCCTGAGGGAACCCACGAGTGTCCCTCATGTCCTTTATTACATTCTCAAACCTCACACGAGGTGCGTGAAAAGCTTCAGCAGTGCTGAGCACCCTGAGAAGCACGGGGACAGACAGCAGGATCTAAGAGCAGGGCAATGGAGCCTGCCTTGCGAGGCCCCTCCCTCCTTCCTCTCCCAGCCCAGGAGGTTGCTTTGTGGACACAGCAGACACAGAGTTTATCTGCTATGCTAATTCTTAGTCCCAACCCTGCCATTCTACCAGCTGGGCTCCCGGCATACCTGCCAGGTAGAGAGCCAGGTGGGGTCTCACTGTGAGCCTGTCATTACAACAGATCAGAGCTGGGATGGGGCAGATAAGGAAGGAGGCTGAAGTACACGCTAGGGTGACAAGGCCTGAAGCTGCCCATCAGGAAAACTGCTGACTCATAAGGCTGTGATCCAATCGGCTTAGCAGATGAAGGGTCTGCCAGGGAGTGTGGGGGAGCTGGCCTTCCAGGCCAGTGTGTCTGTTGCAGCACAAACGCATGGCCTCTGCTCAAAAAGGATATAGCAGATGATACAGGCTTCTTGGGCAACATATACCCCTCTCTGCCCTTGCCTAAGCAGGGCTGGGTATGAGCCACCACTTTCCTGCAGAAGAGACAGGGACATGAGGCAACCTAGTTGGTGGCTACTTCTCCTTCCTTTTCTGCAGCCTCCAGGGATGGCACTGACAGACGCTGGCACCAGGGAGGACACCACCTACGGATGCTCAGAAACAGACCGGCCCCCGTGCGCCTTCCAGAGCTGCGCCTGCTCAATGACCACAGTGCCCCTGAAACACCAACTCAGCCACCCAGGTACACATGCTAGCCCTGGCCCTGGGTTCCTAGGCTGTGCTCAACCCTTGACCCTTCTACCCTGTCTATAGGTTCTCAGAGCTTGTAGATGGCAGAGCAAGAGTGAGTGCCAGGTTTAGTGGCTTACCCAGCAAATCAGTCACTGTGAGATCACGTGAGTATTGCAAACTTCCTGGCACCAACTTGGTAACCAACCCTAGTGGGCTCACTGCCCTTGCCCCTGGCATAAAAATTGTTGAGGCCCTTAAAACTAGATCGCGCCAGCCTGTGAGAGCCCCACCAGCAATCTCGATCCTGACCATGTGTAAGGTTTCAGACTTCTAGGTTAACAGGAAAGGAGCCTGCCATCCACAGTGGGAAGGCTGACCAGGTTAAGGGCACACCAGGAGTCTGCCTGCGAGAGGCCAGGCACCAAACCTCATGGATTCCCCAGCTCTTTGGTGGCTGAGAGTGTTCGAGGGTGGGGAGCAGAAGGCATGAGTAGGGAGGGGAGGGGCAGAGGGGAGCAGAGGGCATGAGTAGGGAGGGGAGGGGCAGTGGGGAGCAGAGGGACCGAGACAAAAGGACAACACCAAGCCAAGTTTGCGAGAAGGGTACCTGCTGGTGGGCAGGCTGAGATGTGGAGTACCAAGGCAGAGGACAGCAGACTTGCAGACACGAGGCAACAACGATGCCTACGGACAGATTAAGTTCTGTAGAGGTGACTTGCAGCTGGGGCCAAGAGCCCAGGCACTGAAAATGCTGAAATGGAAGAAAATACACCCACCCACCCAGGGAGCGGGGCTGTAGGGAACAGGACAGGAGAACCTGAGCCGGGGAAAGCGAGAGAGCCCCACACCTCAGCTGTACAACAAGGAGCCCCCTTAGGAAGCAGCTCTGGGAAAGTAGAAAGCATGTCTCTCAGAGGGGCAGTGGGAGCGAGGCCCAGCCTCGATGGGAGACAGGGATGGGACCACAGTGCTCTTTGCCAGTGTGTAGCATCAATGGGTGGGCTGACAGGGATGGGCCTAGGTATGAAGCAAGGGCCACGTGGTCACCCTTAGCTTCTCCTAGAACCCACCACTCCGGTGCCACTCAAGAACACAGAGGAGGCCCCTGAGCAGGTCCACCTGGCCCTCCAGCTATCCAAGAACAGCAGCAAGGACCCAGAAAGTAAGTCACATGTGTGGAGGGGACAGGAGCTGGCTGTTCTTCATAGCTACCATAGTGAGAACACCACAGTGGGAAGTTAGGAGGCACAGGTTCTGCCCAAGGGCACCCCATCTGGAAAACAGTCCCCTGCGTCATGAGTGAGAGGGGCCGGGGAACAGGGCCCACCCAGGAAAGACGAGTCCATCCTGCCTCTTTCCAGTAGTCGCGCCCACACCCTCACCTGCCCTGGGGATCCACTTCAGGCCACCCAAGTCCTGCCTTGGCAACCTGTAGAGCCCTCAGCCTGCACCATCTGATCAGCTGGCTGTCCCCAAACAGCACTGTGTGTGTTTCCAGACCTCTGGGCTAGCCATCGGCAGCACACATAGCATTGCGTGTGTTTCTAGACCTCTGAGCAAGCAGTTGGCAGCACAAACCGATGCCTGCTCCTTCAACCATCAGACTCTTGCTGTCCTTCTCCATCTGATCCCTCTAGGGATTATGGGTGAGAGTTTCCTAAGACCCAGAATTCTTTTCTCCTCTGAGTTACATCAGGGTCTAGATTGTGTTCACCTAGCTCCAAAGAAGACCTGAGTACCTATGGGAGTGTGACCCTCAAGATCACCTCACCTGAAAACTCTGCCCTCCAAGGACACCTGTCCCTACTAGGGCACTTACAGTACCAGAGGGTACATTCGCAAACACAGGGCCACTGATCCCTGAATTCAATATTCTCCCCAGCCCAGGGGCACCTGTACCAGCTCCAGTGTGTACCCTGTGCACACTGGGAGGGTGGTTTGTAGCACAAGCAATAAAAACCCAGAGACAGATATTGGGGTTCAACCTGAAAACCAGACAAGCAAAGCAGCCAGCCACTAGAGAAGTCTTACCTCTACTAAGACTGCGCAACCGCAGACTAAGCAGACAGAGCCTCCGTCTCCTCCCACTTTATATTCCCTCTAGTGCTGGGATTAAAAGTGTACGACTCAGTAGTACTGGGTGGGACTAAAGGTGTGAGCCACCACCATCTGGATTTGTTTCTGCATTGATCTTGTGTAGTCCAGGGTGGCCTTGAACTCGCAGAGATCCATCTGCCTCTGTCACTGCCTGACCTCAAGTGGCTTAGTTTTGCCCTTCTGATCTTTAGGCAAGCTTTATTTATGAAAACATAAATAAAATATTGCTAAAGTGGTCGTGCATGCTGCAGCATTGAGGTATTACAGTTTGTTCCAAGTGAAGTAAACTTCTCATAGTTTCTTCTGAGTAAAGATACACTACTGATTTTTGGGTGGATAAAACAGACTCACTGGATAATCACACAGGGTTTCTCTATGCAGCCCAGGCTGGCCTCTAACTTGGGATCCTCCTGCCTCAGTTTCCCAAGTGGGATTACAAGCATGTGCCACCATACCTGGCTTGCTTCATTTTTTAAAGCCTAATATCCCCCTTTTGTTCACTGGAAAGGCCTTAGGCAGGATAGCTCAGGTTGAGTGTCAGCGCCAGACATGTTTCCATGAATGCAGGGAAATGGCAATTTTCAGACCAAGGCAAGATATAGACTAAGCCCAGCATACATTGTATCAAACATAAGAGTCAGCAGGACTGTGTTCACTCACCTGAAAGGGTTCTCATTAGACAAAGATGGAACAACTTGAAACCAAGAACGCTAATGACAGTTATTCTTGTATACTGGGCCAGATTATCAGGAGACGCACCCTGCAGTGCTGGCAGGTCTCCCCAGGCCCTGAAGCTGACACTGCCTTCCTGTTCCCAGGTGCCCCTGGTAGCTGTTCAGAAGATGCCTGTCAGAATGGAGGCACCTGTGTGCCAGGTGCCAATGCCCACAGCTGTGACTGCAGGCCTGGGTTCAAAGGCAGACACTGTGAGCTTGGTGAGTCAGAGCTGGCTACTGGCCTCAGGGCAACTCTCACCATGACCTGGGGCTTGGCCCTGGGAGGCTGAGCATACAAACTGGCTATCCCTAAGGGCTTCCAATCTGTGAGTTTACAAGGCAGGAGCCAGAAGAGCCCAGGTAGGAAGGATGGTGGATGTGGGACCTGAGGGAGGGACCATGAACCAACCACAAGGGACATGGGGCTGCTCAAAGCACTGGTTGAGAGGCAGTGCCCAGGACAGAGCCTAGGAAGTCAGGAACGGGCGGTGATTACAAGGCAACATTTCAGGCGCCAGACTGATGATGAGAGGGAACATATTTGGACAGAGGACCAAAAGTGTTGGAAGCTCCCACAAAGACAAAATAATCCCGAGGCCACAGGAGCCTTAAGGAAAACCAACCTGCTGAAACTGAGCACCCTGAGGCAAGGCCCCAAGTTCAGAAAGTAACTGACACAGATTCCCCACGCTCACACAGGCTGCAGGGCTCTTCCTCGGGCAAAGGTCTCTCTTGAGAGGTAGAAACAGAGCCTCCTCCTAAAGGCTGGCCTTTCTTCCTCCTTTGTGCCACAGCCTGTGAAAAAGTGCCTCACCCCTGCACACGGCTGTTCTCGGAGACAAAGTCGTTTCCTGTCTGGGAAGGAGATGTCTGCCACCACGTGTAAGTCAGCTCTGCCTTTGCGCCCTGGTGTCCTTATTCCCCTGAGGAGGGAAAGACACTGCAGACACTGACTTGAACCACTTCTGTCTATACTATCTGCCCAGCCCATGAAGCCCAAGAACTGACTAAAGAGAACACAGGCTGAGTCTTATGCATGGAAGCCCCACACAATTCCAGGACCTGACTCTCCTCCTTCCCTTAAAGCCCAAACATCAATCAGCACATGAGAGCCCCAGTCCCAGCTCTACTACTAACCCAGCATAATGTGGCAGTGAGCAAATCATTCCTGCCTCGGTTTCTCCACCTGGACTAGGAGGAAGGACGGCTTGTCTCATCTCTTGAGACCCTACTTGCAGTAGCACACATGACTCTGGGTCATATGTCTGAGGGCCTGCTGTGCCGGGCTGTTCCAGGCACTCAGGGAGCCAGATGCCTGTGCTCTAGATAAGGACGGCCATAGCAAAGACACATCTCTGCACAGTGTAGGAGAAATCAGGGAGTGCCCAGGAAAGAGGGGACAGGAGTAGGCTTCATGGGAGAGGGACACTGAACAGACATGGAGGAGGTGGGGATATCAGAGAAAAAGGAATGTTCCAGACATCAGGTACATGTGTTGCAAGGTTCCCAGTATGTCTGAGGAATAACAGAGGCCAACAGAGCAGAGAATAATGTGGGAGCAGAAGACAGGAGGGTTCCTGGGATCTTGGAGACCCTCAGACCAACCGTGGCATTTGTTCCCTATGAACTGCAGAGATCCTAAAGGGCTCTGTGCAGAAGGTGATGTGTGACCACACTGTTCAAGCCACTCTGGATGCTCCTGGGAGGAGGAGGAAGCAGGTGAAAGAACAGAAGGAAAATGGCAGAAAGTGTCCCCAAGGCTGATGCAAAGCCAGGCTTAGACAGAAAGGGAAGAGGTCAAAGATCCTAACCTATATGGGTTTGGGGAAGCAGCCTTGACCACCATTCACCCTGGACCCACAATGGCAATCTGATGTTAGTCTGCACCTACCACAGTCCTCCGGCTTCCAGCTCTCCTGCTTACCAGAGCCTGCCTCTGTGTTAGATGTCCCCGTCATGTGAGGAGAATCCTTCACTCACCAAATTTTCTGTCCTGCTCTTGTAACCTATATGTATCTTTGAAGCGACTCCCCTTAGCTAACATATAGGTGGGTCTTGCTTATATTTTTTTCTGTGGTTTGTCTTATTAGAGTGTTTAAATCACTTTACAATTATCATAATGGGTGGTGTGGCTGAGTTTAAATCTATGTATCGATTTCTATTTTTTCCATCTGAACCTTATTGCTTTTTCCTCTTCTCTGACTGGGTCACCAATTATAATTGTTTCATTTTGTCCCATAGGCACTCTAGGATTTTCAGTGCACATCTTCAGTTTGTCTCCACTTACCTTGAGTTACTTGCAAACTGCAGTTACAGGAGACTTACTTCCATCTACAGCAGGAAATGTCACAGTACTGTCAGCCATTCATCGCTATGCAACGCTGAAGGTCTTGCTTTTCCAACACTCATCATTCCTTTGTGTAACTTAAGATTCCACCTGGTATCATTTTCCTTCTCTGGGAAACTTACTGGAACATTTCTGAGGACACAGACTCATAGATGGTTCTCTGCTCTCGTCTGAAAGACTTTTGTCTAAGCCTCATTTGGGCATAAATATTAACTAAGTATAGGATGACTAGTTGACAGCTGATGCTTGTTTCAACGCTCCAGGTTAGAAGTATCTTTAAGACAACATACTTGGCACACAATGAAAAGGGAGGATTTATTTTTGGCTCATGGTTACAGAGGCTTCGGTATATGATGGTGGAGGTCAAGGTGAAGTGGAAGAGCTCATGGCATGGTTCCCTGGCTTCTCCTTTATCCACTTGCACTGTGTGCAGCCCACAGTCTGGGGATGGTGCCATCCACATCATGGCAGCCTTCCCTTCAAACACCCCAGGCACAACCAAGGGTGCTCTTTACTACCCCGTGTGCTCCTGGGTGCAACCAAGTTGACAAATTTGGCCCTGTCACCACCCATGTCTTCTCCATCCCTGTGGCTCCTTTTTTATTTCCTCTTTATTGCTGTTTCTGGCCAACTTGATCATGTGTTTTGGTTTTGATAGTGTTTATTTTTATTCCCTGGAGTATTTATTTCCTGACTTATTTTGAGGTAGAGTTTCTCTTTGTAGTCCTGTCTGTCATGGAATTAGCTAATGCAGACCAGGCTGGCATCAAACTCAGAGAGATATACTTGGCTCTGCCTCTGGAGTGCTGGAATTAAAGGTTTGCAGCACCAAACGGGTTCCTTCTCTGGAATTTGTTAATCTTGTATTTCTGGGGCTTTAGCTTTTGTCAAATCTGAGCCATTGTTCATTTCTTCTTTGTTCTTCCATTTCTCTTCTCTCCTAGAGCTCGATTATGAATATATTTAACTAATATTGTCCCTCGGGTCACTGTGGATCTTTCCATTGACTTAAAGTATTGCGAATGGTGTATATGTGTGTATATCTACGCTTCCTGTTGGGTAGTTTGCATTGCTATGTGTTCAATGCCACACACTTTCTCTTTTGCATCATCTGGTTTGTTATCAATCCAATTCAACAGATTCAATTTCAGATACTTGTTGATGGCTGTTGGATTATATTTTTGGGGGGTTTTTGTCACTTTTTTTTTCAGTCTTAAGATTAAACCCAAGGCTATTCAGCAAGTGCCCCTGCCCCAGCACAGATACCATGTTTTAGCATTGTCAGCCACTTCTCTCTTCATTTTGCTGATTTTCTTGAGCTTATTGAACATGTGGGATAAACAAACAGATAGCAGATACTTCAGAGGTTTTCCTCTCATTTCTAAATTGTTTTCTATTCAGTTATTTTCTCCAGGTTATGTATCATATGCAGCTTTTGTATTTGATTTTGATTTTTGGTTCTTATGATTCTTTGAATGTATAATTTGTCAGATGCTGAAAATTATAAATTTCATATTACTGGATGGTGAATTTATTTGAATTCTTTTCAAGAAAGAGATTTTTGTTGTTTTGCTTTCTGCAAGGCAGGCTTTGATTACAGTTTGGTCCTTTTGAGGATTTAGGATGGTTTTAGAGAGACTTTATCTAGGGATAATTTCACCCTCTTCTGTGGTACTATCTTCCTGGAGTCAAACAAGACCATAGCACTCTTGGCTCAGGTCTGGCCTTGCTGCTCAGTACTTCAGGCCTGTGCGTGCACAGCTTGCCTCTCACGGCAGATTTCCAGACTGCTCCCATGGATCCCTCTCTACTCCAGAGCACCCTCTGCCTCTCCAACTCGAGCCTGCTTCCTCAACACTGACCACTGCCTACTCCCAGCAAATGCTCCAGCCTGCACGGCAATATTCCTCTCACGTCCCCCTCTTCTCGGGGCATGCGATTTTTCTCAGTTATGCCCCCTCTCCCCTCCAGTTCTCTGGTAGCTGAAGCTGAAAGTCAACTCCAGGTCCCCTGTTCCCTCGCAGCCAGAAGTCCTCCAAACGGTCCTCCCAAACTAGTGCAAGCAGGAGCTTTTCTGCCACGTCCCTGGTTTTCTTTTCAATGGATCAGTCACAGAAATTCCAACAGGCCCATTCCTACGGAATGCTGCGAAAAGCTCTATGAGTATATCCCACTACACGTGAAATGGAGACTTGGGAGCTAAACAGGCTTGCTAGCATAGCCTAATTAAAAAATGGGATGGGCAGGCTTCATCAGGCCTCCTGGTCCATACTGCCTGCCTTTGGGGCTTCCAGGGCAGACTTCATGACTTGTGTTCTTGAAACATTCATAGAACAGAAGAGTTGGGTTTCCTGATTTGCTTTCTACTGTTGTGACAAAAAACAACCAAAAACAACTTGGGGAGGAGAGTGTTTATCTCAGACTTTACAGGGTGCTATCAGGGAAAGCTGAGGCAGGAACATAACCACGACAGAAACAGAGTCAGGAACTAAAGCAGAGAGCACAAAGAGTCCTGCTTATTGACTTGCTCCCCATGGCTCATTCGACAAGCTATCTTATACCATCAGGACCACCTGCCCAAGGGTTAATCTATCCACACCAGTCTGGACCCACCCACATCAATCATTAATCAAGAAAAAGTTCCCACACACTTGTCAGACTACAGGCCAATCTGATAGAGGCATTTCCTCAATTAAAGTTCCCTCTTCCCATATGACCCTATCTTGTGCCAAGTTGACCAACAACGAAACAAACAAGCAAACAAAAACACTAACTAGCACACTGAGTCAGACTGTCCCAAAGCCTCTGGCCAAGCGGCCTGCCCAGCAATGTCCTGTCCCTGAAATTTCAGTGACTCCTTTCACCACCTTGGTTTGGTCAGGATTTGTGAAACTGTACCCTGAAATGAATACATCTCTACATATGCTAGACTTTATGTACACCCCCAGGAACACTGTATTAAGAAAACAGTGGGCTCTGCCTCTGTCCATATGGAGGCTCTGCAGCCTAGATGAAACAGACACCTCTCTTCCGGCGTCTGGTTTCAGAGTTTTCTTGTGACAACAGGTATAAGAAAGTCTACAAAGTTCACCAGGACATCTGCTTTAAAGAGCGCTGTGAGAGCACAAGCCTCAGGAAACCCCAAGCAGGTACCCCTGGGGCCAGGCTGCCTTGCGTGCAGTTCTGTGGGTGGATAACGATAGTGACGGGGTTGGAGCAAGCCAGGCTGTTTGCCCAAACCCCAAGCAGGTACCCCTGGGGCCAGGCTGCCTTGCGTGCAGTTCTGTGGGTGGATAACGATAGTGACGGGGTTGGAGCAAGCCAGGCTGTTTGCCCAAACCCCAAGCAGGTACCCCTGGGGCCAGGCTACCTCGCGTGCAGTTCTGTGGGTGGATAACGGTAGTGATGGGGTTGGAGCAAGCCAGGCTGTTTGTCCAAACACCTCACGTTTGGCTGTACTCTGCTCGGAAATGGATGCCCACACCCGCACGTGTGGTTGCACAGACAAGCCCAGCTGTGCCTGGAGGCGGTCACATCCGGTCCTTCACAGAGAATCAGTGCTGTGATGGGAAAGCACAGGATGTTACTGACAGGCCCAAGTGTGTAAGCGCAAGTGTGGAAGATCCTTTTACATCCACTCACAGCCAGGCTTCCCCCCAGTTCAAGGTAGTCACAAGATGTATCGCTGTTTAGGATCTTGCTCAAAGTTCTACTGAGAACATCATGTTCCGACAATGAGAGTCCACCTTCAGGTATGGTCTCCATGGACCACCTGAAGCCCACATAGTATCCTTGCTCTGCATGACTAAATTTGAGGAGAGGCAGCAGCTGCAGCATGCAGTCACCAGGAGTGCTGCTTGACCTGAGTGTCACTACCTCCCAAGGCAGCTCTTGCTTGCTTCCTTCCACACTCTTCCCACAATGCCACAATCCCCAATGGCCACCTTCAGCTGGTATGTGCATCCACCAGACTGAGAGGGCAGACGCCCGTCAGTCGGTATGTGGGCGTGGTTGGGTTATGGATGAGGAGCAGAGAAGGTTAACAGGTGGGGGTTAAGGTGCACAAGATTTGTTTTCACTAAACTGGTTTTATTCATTATTTCAGGAAACAAAGCAACAGTCAAACACTGAAGAAATCTTAAGGCACACTCCTTCATACCACGACCTGTTGAGAACTGGAGACACCATGACACCCAGCACCTTAAGCACTGAGGTCCTTTACCAGACACTGATGGCACAGACTCAGAACTGTGTGCTCTTACAGACCCAACCAGGAAGGTTCCAGAATTCCCTGACTGTAGCCTCCCAGTAGATACAACCTGGTCTGGCCTTGAATACAAATGAATCTGCTTTCAGGTGGAAATGAGACTTTAAGGGGGAGGTGCAACTCTCCTCTCTCTCTCTGCTCTCTCTCCCTCTCTCTCTCTCTCTCTCTCTCTCTCTCTCTCTCTCTCTCTCTCTCTCTCTCTCGGCAGATCAGTTACAGTGAGGCACAAGAATCACCTGGCCCCTTTAGGGCAGTGGGCCTGGGTGGTAGAAGGATCAAGGATGCCAAACAACCCTGGGGGTGCTGGGAAGGCTCTAAGGAAGTACCCCAAACCCTATGAATGGCATTCTACTGGTAAAATAGGGCGGGAACCTTGTCATGTAACATCCAGGTGATCCTAAATACAGCCTCTCACTGGGAGGGTTAGGGTGGATCCTGGAATTCTAAGCACCAATATCCCTGAAATGAAAGAAACTTTGCCTGTTTGCTCCAGCATGCCCCACCCACCTCCCCATGTATAAACTGTGAGATGTTAAAGGGCATTGGATGTTTTTCCACAACAGTCTGGGAAATACTGGGTTACTCTGCGGAAACCCCTGTATAGCCCAAACTCAGCTCCACAGTGACTTCCTATTGATGTGACATCAATTGGGAATGACAGATTGGCTGGCCCAAGACAATTTACTCCTCTCCCTTGGGAGATCCAGAACAGTTCACTTTTCCTGTGTTGGGAGAGAGGCGTATCTGGAAACTAGCCACATCGGCAGTCAGCTTTTTCTTCTACAGTAGAGGGCATGAAGAAGAAATGGCACCCAAAGGCCTAAGAACAACCACAAACAAAGGAGCTCATCCTAAGAAAAAATGCTCACAGTAAGGAATAGGACATGAGCAAAGATAGATCGGGGCATCAGGACAGCAGGCTCTCAGACATGCCCAAGCAGCAGGGCCTTGCATCCTCACCGTTTCAGCTATGAAAACCCTGTATGAAGAGCAGCTGACAACACTCAAATCCTGTCCACTCAACAGCATCACCTTTCACCTCAGCCTCCAAGAATGCAAACACAAAACACCTCCAACACTTGTGAGCAACTTAAACCCATGAAGATCAAGAGTCCAGAAATTAGTTGGTTTTAAAATATTTATGTGGCAATAAGTCACTTGAAATATTAATGTATCTTTTAAGAACTCACCCAGAAAACCTGTTTTTATAAAAATTAATAATCCCCAGCTACTTACCACATACTGACTTATAGAACACTTATTTCCAGAACAACAGGAAAACAGACAGGAAGCATGCACGCGTGCACGCACGCACACACACACACACACACACACACACACACACACACACACACACACACACACACACTCATGGAAAACACCATTCAAGGCTGCCATGGGAAAACGACCCAGTGCAATCACCAGAAGAAGGCAGCAGAGGACCAGCAGCCTGTTGATTCAAATTTAAAGGACGAGCTGAACCCAGGTGTCCTCATAGAGGTACCTGTGTTCTCACTTCCAGCCCTCTGCATCACAGCCAGCTGGAATTCTGACGATGCAAGAATGAATACAGGTACTCTGGCGAACATTGCCTGCTGCCTCCAGAGAAAGACAGTGGGCATAAAAAAGGAGTCTTCAGTTTGCTGCTCCTGCTTCTAAAGGGTCAGCAGGTGCTGGTAACACTGCCCACCTCAAGAATTCCCAAAACACAGAAAGATGAGGTCCAAAACTTAACTTAAAAATGACACAAGTTCTTGGCTGTAGTCAGTCTCCCCTAAGATCTCTGTCCTCAGATTTCTAGAAGATAGACAACCAGACCCGCACAACCAAGGATTCCTGCAAGGGAAGCCCTGAAGCATCTGTAATCTTAACCCAGGCTGCTGTTTTCTGCAGCCGTAGCCAGTACCTCTGTGAGCAGTGAGTGTGCAAATTACCTGGGTTAGCAGGCTTAGTCAGTGGTGCTTCTCTATGCTCGGAAACCCACCCCAGATTCCAACATCAGAGAAGTGTCTCTTAAACCCTCAAACCTCAAGAAGAAAGGACTCAGCTTTCACAAGAGATGCAAAAAGGGCCACGTGGAAACAGAGGAGCTCTACCCTGCTCCTCTCATTTATACTGACCTAAAGAAGAAATACTAATTACTACTACAGAGTTTAGACACTTGGTCTACAACTCAGGAGTTGACAGGGCAGACAAATGCTCAAGCAATATTTTGGGTTTTTAGATGGCATGACCTCTCTGGCACCCACCCAACTCTGCTACTGTACTGCCAACATGGTCACAGATGGAGAGCTCATGGCTGTATCCCAATAAATCTCCATTCACAGAAACAAGCAGTAGGCCATAGTTGGCAAGTACCTGGTTTAGATCTAGACCTCGGTCTTCTGTACAGAAAGACATCTCCTGAAGGACAAATTGCCATCAAGGCATGAAGACCCATGAATGTCACAGAAGAAAAGGAGCCAAGATCCTTGCTCAGAAACCTAAGATAAGCATTCACCATAAAGCAGCAAGGGCTACTCTGTTCAAATCGGAAGGGAACACAGAGTGGCACAGGACGGGCAGGCTCCTGGAGACAGTGCCCAAGGCTTCTTGTGATCCATTACTCAAGTAGATGGTATGGCCTACCAAGACAAACATACTTTACCCAGCCTCCGTTTTCCACTCCACTCTCAACAAGGCTCTAAGCAGCTGCTTTCTCCTGTAGTGAGGTCAGAAAAAAGATCCCTCAAGAACAGAGCCTACCTGACTGGAGATCCAGCACCAACCAGAGGCCTCCGTCCTCAGTTCATAAAAACATACTTTGAAGAAAAACGTTTATTTTCACTAAACATTTCTGAGCCTGTGCATCATGCAATCTTTCCTTCTCAGAAAGGTGGAGCAGTCATGTCAAAAACTCACACTGGCTTGTCTCCAGAGACCTGGGGGGCCAAAGACAGGGCTCAGAGACCAGGTCCACAAACATCTATGGTAACTTCCATGCCACAGTGAGACCTGCTACCATCCTGCGACATAAGCTACAGCACTAGCAGTGACATCACTGGAAACGTAGATGACCTCAGGAGCCTCACCCGCCAGGCCAACGCTGCCGCATTCCCACTTCCAGTTGGAGTCTATGTTTCAGACAGGACCCAGCCTACTGAATGCTGAGTGTGGAGCTGGCACACAATCATTCCAGTGTTTCAGAGTGGAGACAGACTTGCTGGTGCTGAGGAAGTCGTGTGTAACATTCCAAACATGCCTCTGCTTTCTCACACATCTTTCTGAAGCAGATGTATGTCCTTCTAAAACAGTCACTGTCCACTTGGGAAATGTCACAATAGAATCAGAAGATTGACAAGGTGTAAAGATTTATTTTTGGGTCAAAATGAAGACGCAATCATGAGTTGTTGGGCTTATCATTATTTGCTAATCAAAACATGGGATGAGCAGACACCTAATTAAGCTCAGGGTTAGCATTCTATTTAGCTCTGATGGAGCCCAAGGCCAAATATCCTACATTCAGGGAAAGTGGAGGTCACTTCAGTGCCACAAAGTAGAAGAGTGAGCAGCAAAGAACGAGCATCAAAGAGTTTTGTCTATGGCTAAGAACAGCTAGGAGGCATTTCCCTTCTCTACTGCCCATGGGCTGTTAGTGGAAGACAGGATGGCTGGCTGTGTCTTACTTTGTGTGAAGAGGCCAACAGGCAAAGACACAGCTTTGCCAGGAGTTGGCCTGCCTCACAGACCTGCCATAGTGGGAGCTCTGATTGGATGGGAGTCTTGGGATGACGGCTTTTCTCTGTGAATGCTCTTTGCAGTCAGGTTCTAGGTGAGCCCAAAGCCTCTGTGCCTTGGTGCTCATTCCTCACAAACTACACCTCAGATCCAGCAAGATCTCTACTTTAGAAATAAATATGTCAAGCCCATTTAAAATCCAAATTTATTATGGTCACAGTACTTTACTGGACCAGGTCTTGGAGCAGTTTCTCAGCTTTGACACTGCTTTGTGGACCTGATCATTCATGTGCAGTGCAAGGGAGGGTATTTTGCAGCATCCCTGGCTTCTATTCTCAAGATCAAAGGACCCTGACATACAGAAAAATCTCCAAAGATTGTCAGATGTCTTGAGAATCAGGGCATCCCCAGCTAAGCATTGGGTTCTGTCTATATAGGAAACACAAGGCCCATAGAGGGATTTTACATGACTATTAAATGTCACTAAGTAGGAAAAAAAAATATTACCAAGCATTTCTGATTTTGGCTCTACCATCAAAAAAGCTTTCTGCATCACCGACCCTGTGCGGTTTCCTGAGGAAGGGCCACAGACAACTTCCTAGGAGGCCTCAATCTTCTGAGCCTTAGCTCCATCAAACTAGGCCTCTCCTCAGAGCTCACCTCATGTCAGCACCAGTAATTAACAGCACTCCAAGACACTCACCATGCTCCCCAGGGTGATATCCATGCCAGGGTATCTGAAAGATTCCTAGAACAAACCAAAATCAGACCTGGGGCCTGTGTTCTTCTCCATCTATCACACAGAAGGCAGAAGGGAAGTCCCTCAGAGACTACCCTCATCCCCTGAAGTGCTGGTTCTGAGTCCGTTCACTCTGGCAGCACAGGGTAAAAAGCCAAAGAACCAGGCCTTGAAGTAGCTATTAGCCAGGAACCCACATGAAGGCCAACTTGCCCAAGCAGGAAGGGTCAGCATCTCACAGATGAAAAGAGTGTTTTGCTAGTCTGAAGACTGCAAAACTAAACACATTACTAACCAATGCCTTTCACTCTGCTGTACACTGAACACATTAGAGGGCCGTGAAATGGATTAAAAACATGACTATTTTGTGGAAAACCTGCTACTTGTTTTCATAAAATAAAGTGCTATGACATACTACCCTCATGTTATATTCTCATGATTTCACCTTTACTACTACAAGGAAATATGCAGCAGCTCTTGAGCCGGAAAGCACCTCTTTTTCTACATGATTTTAGAATTAACACCAACGTATTTCAACAGAGAAAAAGATACCAAATTTGGATGGGTGGCATCCCCTGGATTTTAACAGCTGAGTCCTTTATTTAGGATGCAGTGGGCCTCCACAGAATAGCATCTCCTATTTGGTTTGATGGTATGATCTCCAGTGGATTGCAACAGTTTTTTGTTTTTTTTTTCTTTTTTCTATCAAATGACCAGTGTTAGTATGAAAAATGCTTGAAGATCCAGGTGATCGCCCCAAAGCTTTGAGAATACGGAAATGATCTCTGGCATCTCTGGACCCTTTTGTCCCATCCTCCATCACAGCTGCTCTTCATCTTCCTCCTCATCCTCCTCCTCTTCCTCTGATGCATGGCTCTCAGAGTCCTCTTCTTCTCTATCCAAGAGCTTTTTAAAAACCTCAAACTCCTCAGCAGAGGAACATGCTGTCCTGGCCAAAAACTCAGCTTCAGAAACCCTGAGAATGTCCTTCAGTAAAGGATTAGGTATCTGTGTCTGTCCCTTCTTATCAGGGGTTTGGTACCGTCCAAGGCGTTCCAGGTACATATGTCTCTGCTTGATCTTGGTTATTGAATACTGTAAGAAATTATTCTTGACTATGTCCAGATGCTTAAGTCCCATCCTAAAATATGCATACTGGAAGATACAAACATGTTTAGGAATCTATGTAGAGAACCTTAAAGCCTATCGTTCTAATTCAAAACAAACTTTAGTCCAAAAACATTAGAAAAGAATTGCCTGATTAGGAATGGTAGAATAGCTACTCTCTAATACCAACACTTGTGTGAAGTCTGACAGTTTTCAAAGCATTTCAAAATTCATGCTGAGAAAAATGCAGCAGAAAACAAATGGGTGTGTTGGGGAAGTTTTTCTTTAAACAGGGGAACAAAAATTATGAGTGTAGAAAAATCCAACCCAAAGATGCTTAGGAATTTTTAAAATGTGTGAGTGCACAATTATTTGAATATGTTACAGAATGCTTGTGAAGGCCAAAGGCCAGCCTAGTTGGTTTACAAGCCTCCAGGAATTCGCCTGTCTCTACCCCACAACTCCCCACAGGGGTGCTGGGGCACTGCACATCCAATTTTGACATCTGGGGACCTGAACTCAGGTCCTCAGCCTGGCACAAGGGTTCTCATTTGTTTGTCTATTTTTTGTTTTTTTTGTTTCTCTGTTTTGAGACAGGGTCTCTCTATAGCCCTGGATGTCCTGGAACTCACTTTATAGACCAGGCTGGCCTTAAACTCAGAGGTCCACCTGCCTTTGCTTCCTGAGCTAAGATTAAAGGAGTGTACCACCCTTCCCAGCTGCACAGGTGCTTTTGACCTTATCTGTCACACCTGTTACTAAACTATCAGAACAACTGTCACATTTTCCAAACCCCCACTCATTCTAAGGGTAGGAAAGTTTTAGCTTTCTCAATAGTAGTTATTTCAGAGTACCTACTTGGACCTGGAATGGGGCCAGGTCCCTCACTGTCAAGGACAGGTTTGCTTTGGGGGAGAAAAGAACTGAGCTGTATTGTTCTAGAACAGAAGCTTCTAGCTCTACTCAGAGGCTTCTTGTCCACATAGCTGACCTTACTCAATTTAAAAATCTGAAATCAAGAGTCTAGTCACTTATTCTCACCTGGAATTTGTACTCCAGTTCACTGGGGTCCGCCTGAAGAACGCCTGGGCACCTGTGCAAAAGCTCAGTGATTTGCTGTGCTGTGAACATGCACCTCTCCTTGAGGACCTTCACTACACCATCAATGTCCCGCTGACACATGGTGAAAACCTCAGGGCAACCGTGGAGCACTCTCTTCAGTTTCCCTGTAAAATATTAAGTAAAGGAAAGCATGTAACTTCAGGTATTCTGGAAAGCCAAGGGCTAAACAATAGTTAGGGGCTGGTAGATGTGTCGGTCAGTGGGTGAAGGCACCCGCCACCACGCCTCATAACTTGAGTTCAATCTCCAGGACCCCCATGGTGGAAGCAGACAACTGACTAGAAGTTGTCTTATGGCATCCACATAAGCCCCGGAACATGTATCACCAAACACACTCACAGATACAGATACACGCAGACTCTGAGAGGGGGAGGGGACAAGGATCACCTCCCTTCATAGGATTGCTGACTTTAGACTCTGCCTTTTTTTTTCTTTTATTTAGCATACAGTGTTCTGCCCACACACCAGAAGAGGGCATCAGATCTCATTACAGATGGTTGTGAGCCACCATGTGGTTGCTGGGCCTTGAACTCAGGACCTCTGGAAGAGCAGCCAGTGCTCTTACCCTCTGAGCCATCTCTCCAGCCACCCAGACTCTGCCTTCTATGAAGCACCCTGGAAACGTGTCCTCTCAGATCCAGAAGCCCACCCTACATCCCTAACCTGGCCTCCGAGTGTCCTCTCCTGAGCCACATTAGTAACTGTATCCAGACAACTGCTATAAACAAGGGCTGTCCCAGACAAAGTAGAGTAAATGGTCTTCTTATAATAGTTGGACCAATTTTCTTAGGAAGACTGGCAAATTTAATAGCTGGAAATTTAGAAACCACTTAGACTGTTGACTAATTTTCCCAATAGTCAAGTTGGTCATTGTCTCTGCTTGACTGCCATATGAAGAGGGATTTCCAAAGGGTGAGCTGTTTCTGTTTTTTTGTTCTTTGTTTCTTTTGTTTTGTTTTTGAGACAGGGTTTCTCTATGTAGTTGGGGCTGTCCTGGAACTCACAGAGATTCCGCCTGCCTCTGGCTTCTAAGTGCTGGGAATGAAGGCGTGCACCACCACTGCCCAGCCAAAGTGTATGCTTTGTTTTCATCTCTCAAGCTGTGCTTCAATACTGACTGAGCTTAGACTCAGAAGACACTAAAGGAAAATCTGTCAAGAGGAACATAGTTATTTTTTTGCTTATCTTCTAGAGAAGGAAGCCTGCAGAGGTACCAAACAGTGAACTCTAAACCTCCCCTACTTGGGATTAAAAGTCTTACCAGGAACAGTCAATAATAAAAAGTGGTCAAATGGGTAAACGTCACTGGAGATTTCCATCTCCCTTCTCCAGAGGAATGACAACAGTTAGAAGGAGGCCACTCTGCAGCTTTCCAGGAACCTGGCACCACCAGGTCTAAATCTTTGTACAGGATGTTTTTGCAGAGGTCACACATATGCATTCACATACCATTACCACATAGCAAAACTAAGCCACCAAAAACAGACTTCATGTCCCCACTGTTCTGGAGCTAGAGACCTCAATGAAAAGAACACATGGGAATTGTTTTGGCCTTGGTTCTCTCCTCCTGGCTAATCTCCCCACATCCCTCTTACAACACCTTCTGCAGAGGGCCCATCACACATCTCCTCAGAGACACTGACCTCTCCTTGGAGAACCTTCCAACCTCACTTCACCATACTAAGGTGTGTGTAGCCCACAGGCCACATGCATCCCAGGATAGCTAGGAATGCAACCTAACAAATTTGTATATGACCTGTCATGTCACAATGTCAGAAGGCTGGACTAAGGCAGGCTATTTTTTCACTAACGCTGACTCCTCTCACACTACAAAGTCTGCTGCTTCATCTACCTTCTCCAAGGCCAAGCTTCCGCAGGTAACTGGACCGCTTCTTCATTTGCACTGGAGACAGTTTCAGTAACTGTGGACTTTTCTTCAAAGCCATAAACAAAGGTTCTGGATGCAATCCCAAGAGTAGAAATTCTGAAATTATATCCAGCAGCTGTTGAGGATGGACACTTGGCTGTATATTGAGCAAGTTGTTAACATGGGCTTCATCAAAACCCATGTCCTGGAGGGAACTGATGACGTTTGCAAGTTCCATGGACTTAGGATCCACAAACGTCTTCTGTTCCTCATGAAGACACTGAACAAGATGTGTTCTGTACTCTGGTTCCTGCACATACATTTTGGGTCTAACACAGGAGGACTCTTGAAGGTTCTCTCCACTGGGTACTGTAGTCAGTTTGCAAAACAAAGAAGGACTCATCCTTTTCTGGTCTCTGAGATGAGGGGTCTGCCTGGCCAAACAGGTCCAGGAGAGGGTCACTAGTCGGTGCCAGTCAGGAACCTGTAAGACAGGAGCCAAAACAGAATCAGTTCCACCTCGGGATAATAACAACCACAAGATCACGGAGCCCGAGTATTTTGGACCTTGGCCCATAAAAGCTAACAATTTTGGTAAACAATCTGTAAAAATCCTGGGCCTAAAAAGTCTCCAGAGAAGGAAATTAGCATATAGACGACAGCACTTACAGAAGATACAGGAGCCGGGCACAGCCAATACTCTGAGCTTTATGGAGGACTGCTAGTCATTAATATTTGGCTGAAAATTATGAACCGCAGACTAGCTACCAGATAGATGCACTACCTAAACTGATTCCAACAAAGGATAATTGTTTCGATACTCCCTTTCATTAAAGAATATTCTTGGGCAGGAGTCTGTCAATTCTCGGTGTCTGGGACCAGCACATAACAAATTAGGCACCCGGTGCCCGCCAGACTGGTCTCCAAACCCTCTCTAGCACGACCAGCCTCCCCTCTCTCCGTCTTGGTGGTCCAGGTCTCCTAAGCCCATAGCCGCCACATTAGCAGAAACTCCATAGAAGCCAGTGGCTTATCTTAGGACCAGGCTGTCTATGCACCCGCCACCCGGGAGCGCTATTGCCACAAAGTGGCCGGATGTGGACACAAATAAACTGCGGCAGGGCCTCCTGCATGTTCCGCCCGCAGCCGCTGTGATCCCCGGATCTATGGCAATCTCACCCGCCGGCCTAGAGCAGCCATGGAACCCCAGCGGCGAACGTTAACTGGATCGCCGGAAGGGGCGGTCCTTCCTGGCTCACAATGTCCGGCCTCCGGTCTGTGTCCGCCGCACTCCTGGGAGACGGCGTTCTTCTGTTCCGCGGCCAAGCTTTTAATCCCCTGGGCTCTTGCCCCGCGCCGCCGCTTGCAGATGCAGCTTCTCTCAGCTGTGCAGACAGGGCTCTGCCAGGGACAAGCAAGACTGCAGGGGTTTCTCAACTGCCTTTCAGAGTACGGGCGAAGCTAATTCACACCATTATTTCCTGTCGTAAACTAAACTTACAGGCGCGCAGGGAGAGACGGGACACAAAAACGAAGCACGCGTTAAAAACTCTATAAACCCTAGTTCATGAACTGGCTTTTTGGAGCCCATTCCCTATGGAGGGATACCTTGCTCAGGACTTGGTCCTGCCTCAACTTGATATACCAGACTTCGTTGACTCCTCATGGGAAGCCTCACCCTTTCTGAGGAGTGGAGTAGGTGGGAGGTTGGTGAGGGAAGATCGGGGAACTGTCGTTGATATGTAAAATGGAAAAAAAAAACAACTTTTAAATAAATTTTTAAAAAAGATTCTATAAGGCCAGATAGCCTAACTGTAATTGTGGAGTTGGGATGTCACAGACCAGAAACAAATTATCATGGATTATTTTTTAGCCTTTTGGAAATTCATTCACTGTCCACATGTCCAACTAAACAGTTTTGTGACTATGAAGGCCTTTAAAATATATTCTTAGACCAACACTGGTTCTCACCAATCCAAAAGCTAATCATATCATTAGTTAACACCTAAAATACTGTAGGTAAATGTCTTTGCAGTTTTGCTTTCACCTATAGGAACCCCATCGATGTGTCTGGTAAATGCCTTGATTTATGACTTTGTTCTGTAGCTAATAATATCTCACCTAACTATTCCCACAGTGGAATCTCTTTTGGAGCACCCAAAATTCCTGCTCCCGGACTCACCTTTGAAGTGAATACTGGTTTTGGTGGACACTGTAATACAGCAATAACTTCTCAGGACAGCCCCAAATTCTTCCTGAAATGGTAAGCTGGATCCAGACCCAGATAAAGGTATTTGGTAAATTGTATTGTTTAAAAATGCGTGTTTAGGGTCAGCAAGATGGCTCAGCAATTAAGACACTTGCCACACCAGTCTGATGACCCGAGTTTGACCCTAGGAACCCATGTAAAAGTGTAAAAGAGCAAACTCACTTCACAAATTTGTCTACCTTCACACACACACATACACACACACACACACACACACAATGGCACACATGTCCATTTAAGTTTTTGTTTTTTAATTCTGTGTTCAACGTGAATACCTGGCCACACACACCAAAAGAAGGCAGTTGTTTTAGAGACTGAAGAGATGGCTCAGCATTTAGCAGCACAAGAATAAGAACTGCAGTTCAGATCCCAATACCCACATAAAAAATCCAGGTGTAGTCCCATGCATGCCTTTAATCCCAACATGGAGAGGGAAGGAGACAGGAGGATCAACAGGACTTACTGAATGACAGTCTAGCCAAAAAGAAATGTGGGTTCAGTTACAGGGAGAGACCCAGCCTCAAAGTTACAGAGGACACCCAACTGTAACAACCAAGTATGTAATACATATATAAACTCACATAAGTACACACACAGAAAGATGTCTGCCATTTAAAAAAAAAATACATGGCCCAAGTAATAAAATGATAGGAACAATGGCATATTTTCACTTATAAACAACAGAGCTCTCTTAGCACAGAGGTCTGATTTCCTATAAGGATGAAGCACCAGAATGTTCCAGACAAATTTGTATGCATTAAATTTGCATCTTAGACCTGTTTGGGCAAAAAGCCTGGGAACCTTTTAGGAGAGAACAGTAAAAGATAAAAAGCTGTGTTCTCAAAGCTGCCTAAATTCTACCACTTATAAGTCATTATATTTATTTCTTCCTGGTTTACTGGCTTCTTATGTGAAAAAAGGGATCTGGCTGTTGCATCAATAAACATATCCCTACTTTGTGCTAGACAGTGATCTAGGGCTGAAGTGTTTAAACATATCTTTTGACAGAAGGGTTGGGTTGTATAAAAGGGCAGGAAAGTTGCAATCTGCGTAAAACTTTCTTTTGTCTTAATTTTCTTTCTAAATAAATATCATTTAGGCCTTCACACTGAAAGCCTAAGAAAACCCTATGCCATTCCAACTTCTTGAAAATAATCTAGGAACCTGAACCAGTCAGCCAGCACTGGAACAAAATGATGGCTAGAACACAGGGCTGCTGTCAAAGTCTGGCAGGATCTTTAGTCTTCACAAAACTTTGCATCTTGAATCAGACTTGAAATTCCAAGAGGAAAAATTATCAGCTGCTAACTCAGAACCTTAGTCTCCAAGGTTTTGAGAGCTTTTGTATTGTTTGGTTTTGTTTTCCTGCAAAGAACATCCATAAGACATCAGACTATAACCAAAAGCTTTATTTTTTTTTCTAATATGGAAATGGTTCTTAGAAAGCTGCATTTTACATCATCAGCCCTACTACACTGTCTGAAAAAAAATCTGCAATATCTTGTGCCCTATGTATAATAAAGACTACAAAGAAAAATGTTTGTTTCATTCTCAGAAACAGAGCTCATCTGAAATCAAAAGCTAAAATGTCAGTAAGTTCTGGGGACTGGGCCTGGAAACCCTGACAGTCACAGTAGAGTTGACACCCTTCACCGAGCGCCTTTCACACAGACGAAGTAGAGCTGGGCCGTCACAGGAAAGTGCTAGGAGGGTATTATGGGCTGACAGATGGCTGACAGACCTAAAGTCCCAGAGTAGACCAGGATAGATTGCTCTTTTAGCTGTAGTAAGTGGGGTACAGAAATGGAAAAACAAAGAAAACCAAGTACTTCTCATGTCCCATTGAGTCCTAGCCAGGGTAACTTAACTAATTAAGTAGCTTTAATTTGGAAAAGTTCAAGAAAGGAAATATTCTGGTCATTTTTGTCTAGCCAGCTCTATGGACTCTACACCATCTATCACAGATACCAAGACAGTGGGTCAGTGGGAAAGACACTCTCTCTCTCTCTCTCTCTCTCTCTCTCTCTCTCTCTCTCTCTCTCTCTCTCTCTCAGAAAGAAAGAGCTGGGCACAGTGTCACATCTTTAATCCTACCACGCAGGAGGCAGGCAGATCTCTATGACTTCAAGGCCAGCCACAGTTATATGGTAAGATCCTGTCTCAAAATCTTACAAGCAAAGAACAAAACAAAAACAGAGAATTGAAATACTCCTCATGTCTTTCTGAGGCTCACAAGTTAAAGTCCTTTAATAATACAAAGTAACTGAACACTAGAATGCTTTTTTTTCAAGGTTATAAAAAATGAATTACAAGTCTTTAATAAACCTAAAACCAATATATATAGTATTGCAGGCTTGTTTTAGCACTTGCACAGAAATCTGTAGAAAGGGAATTCATCCCAGTTCTTCAGAATTTCCTTTCTCCTTGTAGGAAGCCCTGAAATCCATACAATTTCCCAAATCAAGTAGAAAACAGCAGGAGAGAGCTTTCATTCAGCTGACTGGCAGAGACGGATCCTTGGGATGCAGGCAGTGCTGGCCACCAGGAGCCTCCCTGGGAGCAGGAGGTCCACTGAAATCCTTTGTGTGAGTCACTTCACTTGGACTCCTGCTCCCAAGCTCCAAACTTGCAGCTGGCACCAGGCCACTTTCTAAAGGGTGAAGAAAACACATTGCACGCTAACAATAAGATTCTAAAATACTTTGTTTAGGAACAACAGAATTGGGATAGGGTAGGCAGTGGCTTCTGAAACCCCAGGGTGATATTCTAGAGGTATAGATCCTGCTAAGATGCTGTGTGTGTGCGTACACATGAACATGCTAATCTCCAGCTTGGTTCCTCAGGAGCTCTGACTTGGAGCTAGGGAGTCTTTTTCTAAAGAGACATGAAGCCCCGTCTAGCCTCTCAGCATCATGGTCAGCATCTGTACCCTTATCCCTCTTGGGACTAGTCAACCACTGACTCTTCAACTACTGCATTTTCATCTCTCCTGGCCAAGGCTACTAAAAGCACTTATCCTCCCTCTAAGGTCCATAGCCACACCCAAGTGGCACCTAAGGGTCTCTACAGTCAAGCCCCATTTTTCAGACCAGCCACAGATTCTGGCATGTGTATCTAGGACAGTGTGGTGGAAAAAGCCTCATCCAGGAAGGAGGCCTGGTCACCTTCCCATCCCAAAAAAAGACACAGGAAAGGGAGGGAGGAGGGGAGGCTGAAACTTCTCACCTGGCTGGTTGGTCTGACACACCTCTTCCCAGGTGTAGTTAGCAAGGTTCACAGGCTGTGTCACCCAGGGGTCTAGGATCAGCTTCTCTAAAGTGGTCCGCTGCTCAGGGGAAGGCTGCAGCAGCCCAGACAGAAGAGTCATAAGTTCTAAGGACATAAAGAACACAGGTGGAACCAGGCCAAGTCAAACGGAATACATGTCAGACTTCAGGGTGTCCTGCTTCACGGAACCTCTCACAAAGCAAGGAAGCCACCTGGAGTCCCAGGGCTTGAAGGCCTGGCCTGGTATTGTCAGAGAATACCTTTATAAATCTGTCACCTCCAAAATGGAAGTGTGGAAGTTGAGATCCAGCTCAATCAAACCTCAGATGGTCTGCTTTCAAGGTGTGTTGGCTAGTTTTATGTCAACCTGACACAAACAAGATTTATTTGGACCAGACAGTGGTGGCGCACACCTTTAATCCCAGCACTCGGGAGGCAGACACTGGCAGATCTCTGAGTTTGAGACCAGCCTGGTCTACAGAGTGAGTTCCAGAATAGGCTCCAAAGCTACACAGAGAAACCCTGTCTCGAACCCTCCACACACACACACCCACAACAACAACAACAAAAGAGTTATTTGGGAAGAAAGAACTGTGATTGAGAAAATGCCATCACCAGATTGTTCTGTGGGACATTTTCCTGATTGAAGTGGGAGGGCCCAAATCACTGTGGATAGTGCCACCCATGGGCTGGTGGTCCTGGGTGATATAAGAAAGCAGATTGAAGCTGGATGGTGGTGGCGCAAGCCTTTAATCCTAGCACTCAGGAGGAAGAGGCAGGCGGATCTCTGTGAGTTTAAGGCCAGCCTACAGAGAAAGTTCTAGGATAGCCAGGGATACACACAGAAACCCTGCCTCAAATAAAATAAAATAAGAGAAAGAAAGAGAATAATAAAAGAAAGAAAGAGAACATAGAGAGAGAGAGAGAGAGAGAGAGAGAGAGAGAGAGAGAGAGAGAAAGGAAGGAAGGAAGGAAGGAAAGAGGGAAAGAAAAGAAAGGAAGGAAGGAAGGAAGGAAGGAAGGAAGAAAGAAAGAAAGAAAGAAAGAAAGAAAGAAAGAAAGAAAGAAAGAAAGAAAGAAAGAAAAGCTACGAGGAGCAAGCTAGCAAGCAGCAGCTCCAGGTTCCAGCCCTGTTTTAGTTTCTGTCCTACTTCCCACAGTGATGGACTGTGATGTGTAACTGTAAGCTGAAATACTTTCCTTCCCAAGGTGCTTTTGGTCATGGTGTTTTATCTCAGCAATGGCAACCCTAAAGATGACACAGGAGCTCTGGCTGTGAGTGACTAGGGTGAGCATGACATGCAAGGGAAGGTGGCAGGCAACTGAAGCACCCACATCATTCTGAGGGGAGGCAGCTTGAGCCCTAGCAGGAGCCCAACCTTAATCTGCATTTGGGCCCTGTCTCCTCCAAGTGTGTGTATGTGTTGGCCAGGGCCTCTGGGCCACATCAGCAGGAGCCCAGCTGTGTAATGAGCAGCCATGGGCAGACCTGGAGCAGAGCAGCACAGCACATAAACGGCAGCATTGTAGCCCACTAGTGGAGCTCTAAATCCTCTTCCAGGCTGCTGTGCTGATATGTCCCTCCAAAGTCTGTGTGTTGGAGAGCTCACCCCTAACGTGATGGTGCAGGGCAGTGGGGTGCTGAGAGCTATTAGGGGAAGCCGTGAGTGGGGAGAAAGACTGGAGTTGGTGTCCTAAGAGGTAGAAAAGACTGGTTCTCCATCTTCACTATGAGGACACAGCAAGAAGGTGCCATCTACAAGCTGAAGAGGCCTCACTGAGAACTGAACCTGCCACCACTTTTACTCTGACTTTCAGTTCCTGCTACTTTGAATGGTCATCTGTTGTTTCAGGCCCTATATGGAATTCTTAGAACAGACAGAAGCATCTAACCTAAGCAGAGGCTGAGGCACAGACTGAAGATCTGTCACCACATGGGTCCTCCCAGTGAGTGAGTGCTGTGGGACCACAGGATATTAGCGTAGAAGGGGCCCCAGCTGACACCTGACCCCATCTACCCGCTCCATGAGCTCCTCCAGCTCCAGGCTCCTGAGGTGCCTGCTCCAAGCTTAGAAAGCCAAAGTCCACTTGACCCCCGGCCTTCATTACAGATACAAATTACCACTAGGCCTCAACTTGCCGTCACATTTGCTCACTGGGCTCATGGTATGACTGACATTTTCCATGTGAGCTTCTGAGGGTCAAGTCTCCCCATGTACTGACACCACCCTCCTTCACAAATGGGGCTCCTGACTTAAGTTAAATGTCTGATCTCATAGATGCTCCCACAGACAAGCTTACTGACTGCAAAATATCACTTTCAAGAGGGCCTTTAAGATCCAAGGGACACTAATAAAAATTACCAAAATGTTTTGAGTCATATTAAAATTAGTATACTCAGATCAAAATGTTAGAATAAAAATGGTAAAAGAACTAATCAGCATAGACAAAGAGGAGACAGAAACAAAATGTGAGTTCTCAGGCAATGGCATCACTCACTACCTGCAGCTCATGCTCACCTTGGGAAACCAGGAACGGGGGGTGAATGACTGCCTCCATGGTCTCCTCCACTTCACAGAAGGGATTCTCCTCGAAGATAAGCGTGTAGAGAGTGACCCCCAGAGACCACATCTCCAGCTCTGGCCCTCTATAGCTGCAAGGAGGAACCGAGAGCACTCAGTACAAAGCTCACCGAGTCAGCCCCCACTCTGAATGTCAGAGCCTTCCAACCCCAGTCAGAGACTTACATTCTCACAGTCCACGCAGGACTGCCTCAAGCCAGAGACACTCTAAATGACCGGGAAAAGGGGGATTCCCAGAGGCGGGGAGAGTAGAGGACCAGTCTCATTAATGGCCAGAGGGGCCACAGGCAACATCAGAACAAGTGGTGGTATACCCTACAGAAAGACCATGTGGTGAGAGGAAAGGGGTACTTAAAGTCAAACCAAACAGGAGAAACACAAAAGGACAAAGTTTAGTGACAGCTGAGGGGTCAGAGAAATGAATGGTAGGGATGGAGGAGTTTATCAGGAACTAGGGCCGCCTGGAAGACTAGGCCTGGGGGTTGGGGGGAGGTGTTATCCTAACTTCACCCATGCTACCAGCCACACCAGGTAGGTTGTCTAAAGGTTGCCTATGGTTTGCTGACCCCTGAGGAAGAACAATATAAAAACAAGAAGGAAGAAAAAACATTCTTACAGATAGAATCTGGAATCAGGATTCAGAAAACCTTTTGCCTAGTGAGATGGAGATGTGTGTGCACTGTGGAAGGAAGCATGCAGAATGAGACAAGGTCCTGACCAAGAGGTCTACAAGTAGGACCAGCACACACACAACTGTAAAGGATGGCCAGGGAGCAGAAAGCACAGTATAAACAGGACACATGGGGAAGGCACTTGCCGCAGATGGCTAAGTACTGAGATGGAAGCATCATAGCCTGTGGAGCAGCCAACCAGTCACACAAAGCATGTAGAGCGAGCCAGTTTACATGTAGCTCCTCTTCAATGTCGCCTATATTTCAACCACTACAGGATGGTACCAGAGCAGGACACTCACTAGGAATAGGGGCAACCAAATCAGATCTGAAGAGAAACTACAATCCCTTCAACACCTTGCTATGGTAGCTCTCAACACACAGAGACTCCAAAAGGGAAAGTTTCCCTGCCCCCCTTCACTCTCTGCTAGTAGCACAAAGCCTAGTCATGCGGCACACAAGGGCCAGCCCAGCATGGAGGTGGCTACAGCAGATTAAGGAGACCAAGCTCCAGGAGTCAGTGAAAGCAACATTCACTTTCTGACTATGACGTGAAAAGTGCCCTGAGAAGACACAGGCCTGGGTCCTGGTCACCTCCCAACCCCACTGCTGAAGGTTTCTCATATAAGGTAGGATAGTGATTGAGCAGACAATCTGGACTTGATCAGGCCCAATGTGAAATCCAGTTTTGACCATGCCTATCTGCTGACTCAACACACTATTCTGTAACACCACACAGAGCTAAACATTTTGTTCTTCTAACCATCCACTCTCTTTCTGAGACACCTGACTAAGATTTGTGCAGGAAGAAGAGGAAGATACCATTGTGTGAATGAGACTTAGGAAGGTCATTTTACACAGACACACCTGTTAGTGTGTAGCAGAGACCACAATCCCTGCATGTACAGCACAAACCACTATCAGCAATTTCTATGCAGTCCCTACACATGTGGGCAATGAGCTTCATTTCAATTCTTTTTCTCACGTCCCAAGAAAAGAGGTCTTTTCAGGTTAGGTTCCTGCAGCACACAGACTCCCCAACTACAGAGCAACAAACTCAGCCTTTACCCCCAGAGTCTGCTTCCCTGAGCTCAGAACCAAGAATGTGAGCCCCGACAGTTCCTTCACACCATTCCTCATGCTCTCAATCTTCCTATTGGGCCTTCTGTATAGTCAGCCCAACACAATTATTGAGACTTTGACTGCTGGACTAGAGAGATGCCTCCACTCCACAGTAAGAGCACTGGCTGCTCTTCCAGGGAACTTGGGCTCCGTTCCTAGCATCCACATAGTAGCTCACAACTGTCTGTAATTCCAGCCCAAGTGGTTCTGTCTTAGTTAGGTTTCTATTCCTGTGATAAACACTATGAAAAGCAACTTGGGGAGGAAAGAGTGTCTTACAGGTCACAGTCCATCATCAGGAGAGCCAAGACAGGAATGTGGGGCAGGAACTGAAAGTTAGTCAGGGTGAGTGCTGCTGACTAACTTGCTCAGCCTGCTTTCCTATGCAATCAGACCACTCAGCTAGGGAAGCACACTGCACAGTGAGCGAGGCCCTCCCACATCAATCAGCCAAGAAAATACCCCAAAGACCAATCTGGTGGGACATTTTCTCAATTGAAGTTCTCTTCTTCCCAAATGATTCTAGTGTCAGTTGACAAAAAACTAGCCAGGACAACTGACTATTTGTTAACCTGAAACACCAAACATTACTATTAAACCGTAACATTTTTTAATTTATCTCAAGTTCTCATATTAATATCAATATCACAATATAAGACATTCCAGCTTTTAAGTCTCACAGTCCTTAAAAGTTGAGTCTCTTTAAAGCATTCAAAGTCTCCCTAAAATATGCAAATCTCTCTAAAATCCCAACATCTCTTAGCCATGAGAGTCTCTTTAAAGCATTCAAAGTCTCCCTAAAATATGCAAATCTCTCTAAAATCCCAACGTCTCTTAGCCATGAGCTCTGTAAAACAAAAACTAAGTTATAAAACTTTCTTACACCGAAAGGGAAGAACCAGAGTAGTCTCAATAAAATCAAAGGAAAATTAGAACTCCAACAGTATAACTAACTCTGTGTTCAATGTCTGGGACTCATGGTCTTCTGGGCTCTAGAGAGCTTGTACAGTTCCACTCACCAGCGCTGGCATCCACAGCACACCCAGCTTGTTTCACCTCCACTCCACTCCTACTGCTACCGTCCTATGGTACTAGCATCGCTACATAGACCTCACCTTTAATAATAGCTATATGGGCTTTCTTCTGGGACTCTAACCCTGCCATATGGTGCCAAGCCTCAATTTCTCTCCTAGGGCTTTCTCTCCAAATTACTCCTAGGGCTTTAACTAAAACCAATGCTGGCCCTTCACCAATGGCCTCTCCTGATCTCTTAAGGCACCAAGCCTCAGCCGTTCTCCATGACTCCTTCCGTGTCTTCAAAACCAATACCATTTGGGAGACTCTTACATATTGCCAAGTTTGGCTGCTGGCCCAAGGTCAGAAGCCAGCACTGGTCCCCTCTAAACCACAGCTTCTGTGTACTGACCTTGAGGAATCTTCCAGAAGATTTAGCCTTAATGATGCTGGTCTCTTGTTAATCACAGCTGATTCTTCAGCCCCATCTGAACAGACTGTCCCACCAAAGCCAATGTTTCACTTCAGTGGTGCTGGCCTCTTAATTAATCACTGCTGATTCTTTAGCTCGAGCTGACCAGAACCAGATGCTTATTCAAATTATCAAACAGCCCCATAGAGTATTTAAAGGACTCTCAAACTTTACTTTGAAACTTCATAAGCCAGGCCTTCATTGTCTGCACTATTCTCAACATTCTTAACTTCTGAACTCCCACAGAACAGTTCACTAAGCTCTGAACACTCAAAGGTCTTTCCAGTCTAAAGTCCAATCCACCACAATCCTTCCAAAAACACATGATGAGGTCTGTCACAGCAATACCCTACAACCTGGCACCAATTTCTTAGTTAAGGGTTTCTACTGCTGTAATAAAACACAATGACCAAAATCAACTTGGGGAGGAAAGGGTTTATTTCATCTTAAGTCTCAAGTCACAAGCTATCACTGAGAGAAGTCAGGACAACAACTCAAAAGGAACCTGGAAGCAGGAATTGAAGCGGAGGTGTCTTAGTTACTTTTCTATTGCTATGATAAAATACCATGACCAAAGCAACCTATAAAAGAAAGCTTTTGATCGCTCAGTTTCAGAGGGCTAGAGTACCTAATGGTAAAGAGTAAAAGCTACACAACATGCTGAGAGCTCACATCGTCCTGATGCAAGGAAGAAATAGAGCTAAGTGTGAAGGATGCTAGTCTTTTGAAACCTCAGTCTTCCTCTAGTGACACAGCTCCTCTAAAAAGGCCACACCTCCTAATCCTTCCCAAACAGTTCCACCAACTGGGGTCCAAGTACCCAAACATGAGCTTATGAAGAGCCATTCTCATTCAAACCCTCACACGAGACCATGGAGGAGAGCTCCTTACTGGCTTCCTCCTCATGGCTTGCTCAGACTGATTTCTTATAGTATCCAGGACCACTGACCAAGAGTAGCACCATTCAGCCCATCCAATCATTAATCAAGAAAGTGGTCCGCATACTTGCCTGACCACAGGCCAATCTTGTGGGAGCATTTGCTCAATTAATATTCCCAAATGACTCTAGTTTGTGTCAAGTTGACAAAATACTAACCAGGACAGAATCAAAAACCCTTATCTGGCCTCTGCAGTCACTGAACATGCTATACAAACATACCTGCAGGCTGAACATGCTACACACACATACCTGCAGGCAAAACACACATAAACATAAATAAAAATAAAGCTGGGCGGTTAAAGGTAGCGCATGCCTTTAATCCCAGCCCTCAGGAGGTAGAGGCAGATGAATCTCTATGAGTTCGAGGACAGCCAGGTCTACAAGAGCTAGTTCCAGGCTCCAAAGCTACAGAAAAACCTTGTCTCAAAAAACCAATAAGTAAATAAATGAATGAATGAATGAATGAATAAAATAAAAATAAATAAGCTTGGCAATGGTGGTGAATGCCTTTAATCCCAGACTCAGGAGGCAGAGGCAGGAGGATCTCTGTGAATTCAAGGCCAGCATGATCTACAGAGTGAGTTCCGGGATAGCAGGGCTGTTACATAAAGAAACCCGCTGTTATACAGACAGACAGACATATAACACCTTGAAGTAATGATTATTCCTGATATTCAATAAGTACAGCAAGTTATAGAAGTCACTCAGAGCATTCCAGCTTTTGAGACCTTCCTCTTTATCTTGTATTTTTCTAACTTTCTGTATCATCAAACTCCAAACAATCAAAAGTTGAAATGGTAGAATCGACCCCTATGTCCGTCATTTAGCTTCCTGACTATTGCATACTGATTTTCCAGAACATTACCCTCATTACTCAATAAAACAGCCTAAACTGAAGCCACTTCTTCCTAAAATCACAACATTCATGGGCACAACGCAAGACAGGAGGAGGGTAAACTCCAGGATCATGTGATACGTACGGATTTCCCATGAGAACTTCAGGTGCACAGTACTCGATTGTCCCACAAAAAGTATAAAACAGTTTGCCTCTCTCTAAGTAGGCAGCTGAGCCAAAATCTATCAACTTAATTGTGAAGTCCTCAGCGATCACAATGTTCTCATCCTTGATATCTCTGTGGATGATGCCTTTGGAGCGCAGGTATCCTACAGCAGACACCAGCTGGAATCAGAGGCCAGGACAATACTTCAAAAGCAATTCAAGCAAAAAGGCATTTACAATAGATATTAGAAAGAAAAAATTAAAACAACAGCAAAGGAAAAACCATTCTCCAGTGCATAGTCCTGGGTGCTGAAGATATGGTTCTGCATAAACAGGAGGCACAGCTGTTCTGTGAGTCCATCACTGTACCTAGCACAGGCCAGCAAGCAACAGCAAGTAACTCATGCCTCATGACGTCTCTGTTATTACTGACCCAAAAGAGCCTCCCAGCAGGCACTTGCCCTATAACCATGTCAGGAGAAAGACAGGCCACCAAGTAGGTACTTAGAAAAATGTAGGCCATTGAGGGATTACTGTTGGTCGGTATCACATGCAAAGTACCCAAGCAGAGGCACTGTGTGGATACCACAGCTCACAGGGAAGGAAAGTGTCTTGCACAGCAGTTTAAGGTCAAAGCAGAAGCAGATAATCCTGCTGCAGAACTCCAGCAGCAACTCTGTGTGCTGTGTTCCCCAGTCAGCACATCTACCCCTATGTGGAGTGTCGCTCCACAGGAAGCAGGTTATATATAAGCACTCTGCCTCTGGAAGGCAGGCATTCTAACACACATCTGCCCAGGCATGCTGTATCTTTACGGTGGAGGTCTGCTAAGCAAGCTTCCTGTGGCCTTCAGTAAGACTATTTGCACCACAATTTGGATACCAACTAGAGCAATCAATTTAGTGATTTCTTGGACATCAATCATTTTGATCTTTGGAGACAATTTTATACTTCCAAATGAAAAATGTTTTAATCAGAAAGACAGTTAGTGGCATATCAACTAAGCTCAATCAATTAAAAAATAAAGAACACATTATAAACACTTGCCTGTATATTTACACATATAGATTTATGATTACACACATGCATGTATGTACACATTCATGTACATGCACCCATGCATGTATATATTTGAACATTCGTTAACATATGAACATACATGCATGCATATAAGACACATACATGTCAGAATCCAATCAGGAGACTTGGGTCAGGGGAGAATCTTGCTATGTAGACCAGAGTGGCCTTGAATTCTCTATCCATCTGCTATAGCATCAGGAGTACTGAAATTATAGGTAAGTACTGTACATTTAGTCAGAAACCCTTTTTGTTTTTTGAGACAGACAGGGTTTCTCTGTGTAACAGCTCTGGCTATCCTGGAACTAGCTCTTGTAGATCAGGCTACCCTCAAACTCACAGAGATCCGCCTACCTCTCTGCCTTCCAAGTGTTGGGATTAAAGGCACCACCACCACTTGGCCAGAAGCCATGTTTTTAACAAGACTATAAATTCACTATAACTAAATTGTACTGAGCTCATCCTTCCTTTCCACAAGGATCCAGCTCTGCTGTATCCATATAGTTGCCCATGGTGCTGATCCCTGAGCAGCACTGCTGATGGATGGATGGATGATAAACAGATAGATAATAGAAGGGAAGGAAGGAAGGAAGGAAACAAATGTATAATCTTCCAATAAGTAGTGTAAGAGTGGGGCTACTTGGGCGGGGCGCACACCTTTAATCCCAGCACTTGGGAGGCAGAGGCAAGTGGATCTCTGTGAGTTCAAGGCCAGCCTGGTCTACAAGAGCTAGTTCCAGGACAGGTTCCAAAGCTACAAGGAAACCTTGTCTTGAAAAAAACCAAATAAACAACAACGACAAAAAAAAAAGAGCAGGGGCTGGAGTGATGGTTCAGTGGTTAAGAGCACTGACTGCTCTTCCAGAGGTCCTGAGTTCAATTCCCAGTACCCATGACACACATGACAGCTCATGACTGTAATTCCAGTTCCAGGAGACCTGACACCCATGGCAAAACACCAATGCACAGAAAAAATAAAAATAAAAAAAGAAAAGTATAAGAGTAGTGGTGGGGCACTCTTTTGGCAACCACAATGGCCGAAACAGCACAGAGCCCTAGAAACTTTCAAAAACCCAAATAGCTTTGAGGAGCTTACTACACTCAAGAACCATAAATTAAAGGAGGTTTCACTAGGAATCACATCACTTTCAGGAACTAATTAAAAGACAAGTATAAATGATCCACACATTTCTGGGAGCACCGAGGCAGGAACCACTGCCTTCTAGGTACTCAAAACAAGAGTCACTGTCTTTGCCCTCCTTTCCTCCTGTTCTCAGATGCCTTCCAGATTTGCTGATCACTTTCCCATACCTATGAAACAGAAAGTGAGCAAAGATCCACACACATTTAAATACAAAACAGATCAAAACAAACTTTGTAACATGGGATAGCTCAAATTGCAATCTTCATGCTTCTTTACGTGATTTCTGATTTAATCCCAACAGTCTTTTCATGCAGTCACAACGGTGTTTTCAACTGCCTACATTAGATGGTTAAGACTACACACAAGTCTCATGATTGGTAAGGACACTGATTCAGATCAAAGGCACAGGGCTCACAACCAGCATGATCTCTTTGTTGTTTAATGTTTATGACTGGCACAAAAACAACATGCAGATATGAATAAACTTTAATCACTGAAATACACTTCCCTGATAATTCCTTCCAACCTCACTTTCTCTACTTTAATCATACAACTCTCTCTTCAAAGTATGTACCTTACCTCATAAACCCCAAGGCTTTTCATAACACCGGCTCACTGAGGAAACTGACTACATGCCACTGACCCTTGCAGGCACAGGATTCAATTACCCAACCCCACATCTACCCCCACAGCCCTGGCCGGCTCTCACTTGTCGAAAGATGTAACTCGCCAGAGGCTCATCCAAGCAGGGATGGCGGTCAATGAAAGCAAAGAGGTCTAGGCCAGAGCCATGTTTTTCCATCACTAGCTGGAAGAACCCTTGGTTTTCAAATATATCCAGAACCTGAAAGAGACAAGACCGGGTCTAGTTTTGTCTGGAAATACCTCCAATCAACAAATTAATGTTAGAGAAGCAACATGAGGGTGTTAGCACACAGAAAACCACCACCTACCTTGATTATGTTGGCATGTTCCACCTTGGACAGAATTGCGATCTCCAAAGTAACTTTTCCAAGTTTGGGATCCTCAATCCAACAATCCTCCAGAACCTTCTCCTTCTTAATAAACTTCACCACCACCTATACAGGAGAAGGAGAGCAGACCTCTACCATCTGTTAAACCTGCTGCCCACTACTGGCTTATACTTTTCTCCCCCAAGACCACAGTCATGGAAGAACAAGTCCCTGTAGCAAGTCCCTGCAACAGGAGACAGGGAGGAAGCAGCAGCCAAACAGAAATGCTGGTAATTTCTACCTGCCTCTTATGGGCAAGATGGGACAGATGGGGATCCCTGGAGGGCCTGAGGAGCAATGGCCACTGCTGGAAAAAGAAGTCTTATGGAAAGTGTTCCCACAATACTCTATATCACACCCAAGAGAATGAAATAAACCTAAAAAGTAGAGAAAATAAAGAAAACCGTCATTGGTAGACAAGTGTCAGTCCTGATGTTGAGATTACCCAGGGAGTCCCTCAAGCCTGATGGGTGTAGTGAACATGAGAACATGTGTGCTAACACCCTCATGTTGCTTCTCTAACATTAATTTGTTGATTGGAGTTATTTCCAGACAAAACAAGACCCGGTCTTGTCTCTTTCAGGTTCTGGATATATTTGAAAACATGGCAACAGCAGGTGGCATTCAGTTACCAGGTGTAATGGTACTAAGTTCCACTGTAAAGAAGAAAGACTGCATGTCATTCACTACAAGACAGGCTTGCCACTCAGCAGATGGACTACTATGTGGAATGCTAGGCGCACAGGTAAAGTAGCCCTAAGGTAAAAATTCCAGCAGGGCCTGTCTGTGTATCAGTGAGAGACACTGTCATGCTCCAAGGAGCTGATCCTCTACTGAGAAGTAGACAGTAAATTATATCATGAACTACGGAATGATGAGTGCCCAGAAAAGAAGAAATGATGAGGCACGAAGTGGGCAGGCACAAGGGAGGAAAGCTGGAACAAAGGCAAGCAAGGGCCCAGGAGGAGCAGCAGCAATCTGAAGGCCCCACGCTACACAACTACCCTCCACCTGATCAAGTGAGAAGAGATCTAGTTTGGGTGAAGCAGACAGACTCTGAAGATGACAGGGAAGGAGGGAGATGTGAGAGAACTCAGAAAGATGAGGCAGAAGCAAGCCAGTAGGGTACTGAGGAATTGAGGAGGGAGGGCTCAGTGCCCAGGAAGGGCAGTCAACAGCCAGCAGGTAGGTGGTCTGCTTCAGACATCATAAGTAGACATGCCTGCAGCCCATCCACCTGCACAGAGAAAGACAACGAAAAAGGCAGGCAATCTCCAAGAGCTACCTACCACACATGCCTGAAGTGAGTGTCACAAAAATAAGGGAGAGGATTGATTAAAAACAAAAACTAAAGACTTTTATTAAAATAAATCTTTAGGTATCCAGATCAAAGTCTTACCACACGTATCAGGCAAAAATACTAACTCCTCAATATTTCCTGGTAAATTCTGAAGGAGGGTCAGGAGTCTAAGGTCATCATTAGTTACATATTAAGTTCAAGGCAGCCTGTCCTAGGTAAGACCTTGTCTCAAAAAGAAGAAAAATGTAAATTTAACTATAGGTCAAACTTATACACTGATATTACAAAACACCGTTGAAAGAAATTAAAGATGCATGTAAATGGAAAGACATCCCTGTTAATGGAGCAGAAAAGAGATTACTAATGCAGCAAGAATCTCCAAGTTAAGCTACACATTGCTATAATAACCCAGCTAGTTTTCCTGCAGATATGGACAAGGGGATCCAAACTTCTTATGAAATTGCAAGATAGTCAAAACAGTCTTGAAAAAAAAGGTTGAAATACTAACATTTTTCAATTTTATAACTTACTACAAAGCTGTAATAATTAAAACAGTACAGCTTAAAGATAGGCACATAGATCAATGAAATAAAACTCAGAGTCAGAAACAAACCTACACATCCACAGCCAGTTATTTTTGACCTGGGTACCAAAGAATAGTCTTAAGAAATAGTGCTGGTGGGGCAGGAGAGATGGCTCAGAGGTTAAGAGCACTGACTGCTCTTCCAGAGGTCCTGAGTTCAATTCCCAGCACCCACATGGTGGCTCACAACCATATATAGTGAGATCAGATGCCCTCTTCTGGTATGCAGGCATACAGGAACATTTGTCTACATAAAATAAATAAATAAATCTTTAAAAAATTTTGAAAAAATATAGTGCTGGCAGCTGTTAGTCCAGACTTAAAGATTTGGAGTAAACAAGGTAAGAAAGATCCTTTTTTCCCTCCCTCCCTCTTTTTCTTTCTCTCTCTCTCTCGTTCCACTCCCTGGCATCAGATCTTTCTGCCTATCTATCAGCTTGCTTCGAAAAGTTAAAAATGACACTAGTAATCAAAACATACATAACCTCGGAACAGAAGGAAGTACTGTGGACCAGAAAAATCCAAGAATTGTTCAAAAGAAAAGTGCTACCCTGGAAAAACCCTAAATACCATTGAAATCGTTAGAGCAATCTTAAGGCTTGTAAATACATAAAACAGATATTTAAAAACATAAAAAAGGAACTGACTCAATCCTATTTTCACTTTCAAAATATAAGGAACAAAATAAAGACAAGCATTACAATAATGCTTTAATAATAATTAAAATAAAAAACAAAAAAAGAATGGTGCTGGTATTCACATTCAGTGACCTTGTGCATGTACACTCTCTCTCTCTCTCTCAAATAAATAAATGATGTTAAAAAATTACCAACTCAGCTGGACTAATAATAAAATATAATATCTTCAAATAATATGTGCTCATTGGGAAATGAAAGGTACCTACCACCATGACATAATTGTCAAGTAACACTGTTCCAGCCCTAGCCAATGTGATAGGAAGGAGGAAGGATGAAAAGTGAACCAAAGAAAGGAAAGACAAAACTGCCATGCTCTGGAGAAGAAAATCTTAAAATATCCTCCGAAAAATTACTAGAAAAGACTATGAAACAGCAACTCAGACACAGCTCTTTGGTACATTCCAGCAACAAGCGATAAGAAAGAATTCTGTGGCAATACTCCAGGATCTGCTAGTGGTCCATGCCTGGTGACAGTATTCATAGCAAGTGGAGGCTGCTTCTGAGTAGGATGGTTGGAACTAAAATCACAAATACCAGTGGGATTTGGAGCAAAGGACAGTGAGTTCTAAGGCATGGGTTCAAGAGGAATGCACAGGAATGACCCTCATGACTGGGGAGGGAGGCCAGCTGGAGGAATCAGTGTATCTAAAAGAATGACTGGCACCCAAGAGGCATGAAGTACAAACCCAGCTGAGAGCTATCATAAGAAATTTTGGGTAGACTCTGTGTCTATTAGCTAGCTTGCTTCTTTGTTTGGTGGGGACATATTTTTCCAGTTGAGTAGAGGAGGTCCTACGTTTGGTTTTAAAAGCAAGTTTGCATGCTCATGAGGCAACAGCATGCCATGTGAACAGTAGAAAAATAGTATAAGAGCTCAGAAGAGAGGAAGTAACAACACAGAAAAGGCCTGGCCAGAGTCCAAGAGACTGCAAGCAAGCAAGGTCTGAATGAGAAACTCAACGGCTATTCTGGAGTTAAGAGTGTGTACTGTAGAAGCTTCCACCTATATCCAGAAAGCACCCATATCCTGGTCCTTCCTCCTCCATTACAAGTCTCAGAGCTATAGATCAGGGACCTCCAGTAGGGCCATCCCCACATGAACCCAAGCACCTCTTTGTTGTGCTCCTTCTCCATTGCAGTCCACACAAAGCCAAAGGCCCCACTTCCAAGCGGGCTGATGGTGCTATACTTATGGGAGTATTCGCCCTCACAGGCCGCCAGCCCCTCCAGCTCTGCGGGAGTTGGAGATTCCTCAAACCAAGGTTTGGCTCTGAGCATCTGTAGAGACAAAGAAAGGTCTGGGAGATCACAAGCCACCTCATCTCCATCAACAGCACTGACATCCATGCTGTTCTTATCTCCTGTGCTCACAGGGGCCTAGTCTGAAAACCTATAGGGTCCTGTGACAGCGTCCACCCACCAACCCAAATTGATTTATGTCCAAATGTACCTACATTCCACTGCACAAGGCACATATTCATTCAAAGCCCTGCATTTGCTTTATACTTACACAGGTACTAGAAGACAATGTTAAAAAGACAGACAGGCCCTCCACCCATTCCAGCCAAAAGGGCAGCAAAGCCACCTGGGAAACCTGCAGCACAGAAGAAAGTGAACAGAGGAGTGAACTGACCACAGATACCAACCTCTCCAAAGCCGGACCCATAGAGCTCAGGCATGGAGTGGGTAGAACTAGGCAGGCTGGCAAGGAGCAGGCGGGTTCGGGTGGTTGAGTCCCGGTGGCTATGTAAGAGGTCCTTCACTAGCCAGCAGCAGAACAGGGTTGCAGAGTCCTGGAGCTCCACTCGCTTCACTTCAAACTGTATACCTGAAAGGCAGGGAGGTAAGGAAGTACAGAGCTCTGCCAATCCCTCCAATGACCTCATTTAACATTGCTATGATTTAGAAAGCCTCTTCCCCAGAACATACTCAGTCGTAAGCCATCTCGGTGGTAGCAGCTTCCAGAGTAGACGCCCTCCTGGATATTCGGCTGTAGGGTGGGGGCCCCAGATGCCACAGGAGTAGAAGTGATCTGGACACTCAGCTTGGGCTTCTCTGCTGATAGGCACATACCATCAGTACTGGGATGATCTGGTACAGGAGGGCCACAGCCTGGGCTTTCTATGTCACTGGTTTCATAGTGTTCAGAGGATACCAAAGAGATGTCAGACAGTTCTGTTCGATTATGTCCTGCGTCCATCTCCTGGAACTGTCGGCCTTCACCAAGGTCAAAATAGGTGCCAGTCAGGAGCAACATCTCTCGGTCACCTAGAATATCTGAACTCTGCCTATGCAAAGCACCCACATCTAAATCTGAGCCCACCACTGAAGGAGAAGGTGTCTCGCTGAGTTCAGACGTGGTACAGGAACAATGTGATGGAGTTCTGTCTGTCTGGTCATTGAGAAAGAGCTCCCTGAGGTTCCAGGAATAAGAATTCACATTAGTCTCCTGGGTTTCCACTGCCTCCAGGACACCAGGGAGGTCGGTGGCCAAGGCATAGCAGGCTGAGGAACTGCCTGAGCGGCTAGCATGCAGGTCTCGGCCTCCCAGATCACAGAAGGACACAGGGGCAGTGAAAGGAGGATGTTCTGCAGGGACAAGCTCCACACAGGAGATGCCCAGAGCTCCCCCAAAGCTCGACTTGGACAACCGCTCCTTAATCAAGCAAGTCTGAAGCTCTTCTCGGTCATTTCTCACTCCTGGCCACGGTTCATCCAGAGTGGGTGTCCCAAGCAAAACACATGCCATTCCAGAGGGGCTGGGAGCCAAGTCCTGGCCTCGCTGCTGTAAGATCCACTCACTCCTATACTGTGGGCAGTGTGTCAGGAAGCCCCCTCCTGCTAGCTGCCCTGTGGTGTGGGGCTCAGGCATGGTGGCATCAGCCCAAGGCTTTGGACTACTGGGACTGCTAACGCCCATCAGTTCCAGCTGAGCTTCCTGATGTAGACTACAAACATCCGTGCTGCTGTTCCTGTCCTTAGCTGGGACTAGTGGCTCAGAAACTTCACAGGAAACAAGCAGTTTTGCATCCTTTGGTTTGGACCTGCTTTCTTCTAAAAGACCCTGTCTGTAGCTCTCTGCTGTGGAAGGATTCTCCTTCCCCAAGATATTGATATGCTGGTCTGTAGGCAATAACTGCTCATCGTGGATTGGCAGGCTTCCTTTTGTGGTGTCTTGCTGGGTCTTAGGCAATAGCCATTTCCTGTGGGTTAGTAGGCTTTCTTCTGAGGTATTTTTCTGAATCTCAGACAACAAATGTTCATTAAGGACTGGTGAGGATACTTCTGGAGTGTCTGGCTGGTTCGTAGACAGCAATTGTCCATCATGAGGCAGCAGGTTTCTCTTTGGAATGCTTTGATGGTCTGTGGGCAATGAATGCTCACCATAAACTGGGTTGCTGTCCACCCTGGAGACAGGAATTTGGATGACAGTCACTAGTGGTAAAGAGATCACACTGACTTTCCCTCTATGAGAGACAAGTACAATGCATTTAGCATGATAAATTTATAACAGAAAGTCTTTCAATTTTATAACAAAGCTAAAAACTAAAATATCTACTCTTAAACATTCTTCATATAAATCTACATTTACCAAGAATGAATCAAAGAAAGCTACTGAAATGGATTTCAGAGTGTTTTATAAACCCCATGACGGCAGACTACGGCTGGTTCTCAACACCATCTAACACCTAGCTGCACAGAGACTGGGGAGGCAGCTCAGAGAAGGCTGACAAAGTAATGCATTCAAGGAGCTGAGGTGCGGAGCAAGAAGGATGGGAGGAGCAAGGTGAAGGACCTTTACACAGCAGGGCGAGGGTAAGCACACGTAGTGTGAAGAAGCTGCACAAGTAGTGAGGAAGTTGCTAAGCACGCAGTCCAAGCAGGATGATCTACCTCCACCAGCGCATTCTGCATAGTGTCTGTTCACATCAACCATGACTAAGGTCAAATACCTGGTAATCAGGATATACTATGTGGTCTTGAATTGGGGGTCCCCTGGTGTGGGAGAATTGTCAGTTTTCTATCAATCATGTTTTAAGTAAACGCTGATTGGCCAGGCAGGAAGTATAGGTGGGAAAACCAGACTGGAAGTAAAGGTGGGACCAGAAGAACAGGAGTATTCTGGGAAGAAGGAAGCTCTTTCCCCAGTTCTGCCCAGACCACCGAAGAAGCAGGATGTGACCTATCCCACTGAGAAAGGTACTGAGCCATGTGGCTAACATAGATAAGAATAATGGGTTAATATAAGCTACAAGAGCTAATAAGAAGCCTGAACTAATGAGCCGATCAGTTTATCATTAATATAGACTCTGTGTAATTTCTTTGGGACTTGCCGGCTATGGGAACTGGGTAGGATGGAAACCCCAACTGGCAGGCCCCTTCATGTTATAGTCCCCACAAATTGTATGGCAGAAGTCCATATAGATGGGGGCGCATGCCTTTCATCCCAGTACTCAGGAGGCAGAGGCAGGCAGATCTCTTTGAGTTCCGTGCCAGCCTGCTCTATAGAGCGAGTTCTAGGACAGCCTCCAAAGTTACAGAGAAACCTGTCTCAAAAAAACAAACAAACAAAAAAAAAAGGTATGGGAGGCTTAGAGAAGTGTCACAGTGGATTTCGTGGGTTGAGTTCTAAAAGCAAAGGCAAAGAAGCAGAGATGAAAAGAATATCTGCAGAGACCAAGCAAGAAAGGATTATATCCACCCACCTCTCCCTTCCTTTTCTGTCCATTCCTCCCATGTCACAGGATGAATCTAGCACTCTCCAGGAACAGATTACAGGGTCGTTCTGAGGATGAAGGCACAGGGGATGCACACCAGAAATGCCTCATTAAGACCTTGCCAAGAAGTCTGGACAGCCCCTGGGTGTGGTATTCACCCTCTTAGGATCTCCAAATGCTGGTGGGTCCCAGTATTTGTTTTCCTCCTACTGTCACACCTGTTCCCTTTCTACCCCAAACCCTGACAGATAGACTCTGAAATTTTAGGAAGGTCACAGGTCACACTTGCTAGGGAAACTGGTAGATTGGGGACATGATCTTGTCCCTACAGCATGATCTCTAAATCCTGCATTGCAAGGCTACCATTGGCATCTTATCAGCTAGGCAATGATTTGACCATTAACATTGTGCTAGCATCAAGTTTGGCGGTTGGAGACTTAGAATCCCTAATTTTTAGAATGACAAACCTGCAAGCTTCCCTGGCAATCAAGTATCACCTGTCACTAAATGGAAAGGTACAGAAAGAGGTTTTCAAGTGCCCCTTTGGAGCTAGGGAGCCCCTCCTCTTATCCTACCAGCAGAAATTCACATAAAGCTACTGGGACTTATGTCCAGAACTGCCCCAGGAACCTCAGGACCTTTTGCCAGGGAGCACCAAGGGCTGGCTTCTAGAGAGCCAAGAACCCCAATTACTGACCAAGTATTTCACCTGGAGCTTTTGTTTTGTTTTGTTTGAGCACCTGGCCTACCATGTAACAACTTAGCTTTGGCATCAATTTCTCAGAACACACACTTCACTCACTCCCTTCCCTAACAAGTCCTGACTTTTAGACATCTTAGAACAGAAGCTTACCTTCCTGAGTACACTGTAACCTTTGGGGATGAGACCTTAAGTCTTCTACAAGTTTGTTGAGTTAAGAGTAAATGATTACACAACTAGATGAATGAATAAGTGAAAGAACCTCTGTAGGAACTAACTATACTTTACATGTGATGGATGCTTATCAAGATCTTAGAGCATCATTAGACACATTAAAATGCTATGGTGACAGACAAATGAATTTTTATTTCTACAAAGTTTTCCAATATAAATTCTCTTTATTCAAAATTAATAATGTTATTTTAAAATATATGAATGGTTTCAAATGATTTTCAAAGTTCTAAATTTCTATCTTTTAACATTTTCTTGAATTTTCAACAGGCTGCTTCCTTGCCCATAAGAGGAGAATAACATCATGGGTACTCTCTCACAGAGGTTGTAAGGACTCAGTCAAGTAACAGGAAACATCACTAGTGTGTACAGACAGAATAGGTGACCAGTACAAATTAGTCATCGCTCTCATTATTATCCATGAGTTGGATATTACCTAACCAGGTGTTTGGTAAACTTGCAACCTCCCACCAAAGCACTTACCCCAGGGAGGCTTGAGACGAATACGAAGAAAGTATCTGGCATTCAGTTTCCAACCGTGTCTGAGTCCTAAGGGAGACTTGTCCTCCCATCATCTTCAAGGGCTCATCTTGTGATAGTATGTGGTCATGGGCCAACGTCACATCTACCCTCGGATCTAACAGCAAAATCAAGAGAGTTTTCTATTCCAAGCACTCTGTTAAAGCACTCCTGTACCTTTATCAAAACCTCAAATACTCAGACAGCCTACACTTAGCATGTACAACAGAAGCACACCAGAAGCTTTGCTTTCTGCTAGCACCGATTCCTCACACTGTTCCTGTTTCATCACTTCTCTCCCCTCCCTAGAAGATCAGAGATCCTTCCCACTCCAGGGCACCAGATTCACAGGCCCCAGCACAGCCCAGAAACTCCCAAGAGATCAGATACTGGCTTTGCAGTCCCACACCCTCCCAATATTCTGAGACAAAGGGGATCTTTTGGGACAGCAAGTTGACTACTTATACTATCTCTACAAACCAGTCATTGAAGACCTTAAACTATTAGGATAAATATATTGAAGTCAATAGGTATGCAACATAATTCATAAATAAATAAATAAATGATATGCTATAACAATTCAATCTTTTTTTTGGTCAAAACAGCTTTATTCATCAAACAATTCAATCTTATACTACATAAAATTATATAAATTTTATTTGGGGGATGGGGGTTCCTGGAAGGCAGCTTTTTGTTTCCAGATAGGGTCTTTCTATGTATTCTAAGATGGCCTCAAATAACTGCAACCCTATAATTTGGGATTACAAGTATGTGCCACTATACCTCGCTTGGTTATAAATTCTCTTTAAACGGACAAGACTTTGGCCAACTATTTCTGTCTCAGACATAGGCACAAGTGGTTCAGTCTTGGAGGACCTCCTAATTCCCTTCTAGATGCCAACATACTTGTAAAACCTACCCACAACTGTCCCATCTCCAGGAAAGAAAAACAAGAGGCCATACAAGACAGAGGCTCCCACTACTCTGCCCACCTTTGAGCTTCTGGAGAGGTCACCAATGACTTCTGCTCTCCTCATCTCTGTCACAGAGCCACCAGCCAACAGAAACACAGTGTGGAGGAGGCTGTGCCTTACCGTGTGCTCCACTGGCCAGTTCCCAGCCCTGCTGGGCATCAGAGCTCATCTCTCCAGGCCCAGTCTTACTGCCAATGTCCAGGCAGTTGTCAAGGTCTGGCAGCTGTACAGAACTGTCATATGCAGGGTCCATGTAGTGGTAGAAATCAGGAATCAAGAAAGTGATGTTCTAGAGAGCAAAGCAGTGATATTTCAAAATCTAGGAAGACCCATTCTGACCCACTGAACACATCCTCTTAGGATGAAAATATTGGCAATGTGAACAGTTCAGGCGCTCAGAGTGAGAAAGATCTTGGGTCACATGTTTTTGGCTAATCTATACACCCTCTGACACTTGACATATAATGCAGTTTTTTCATTTTGTTTAATAAAAAGGCAAACAATACATTGTAAGGCAAGGTATACCAACACCTACATGTCTTCCAAGCAGAATCTAGCCTGTGACTTCACATTTACCAAGAGCAGAGACCCTGTATTTGCCAAGCTAACATCTTACGGCTCTTGGCCCAAGAACACCGATGTGAACCCATCAGGGACCATATTACCACAGTAAGAACTGCTCACACAGCTGCTGCTTCTGAATGTGTATGTGGCCTCCATCCTGGAAAGCTGCCTGTGGCCACAAGAATCCAAGCAACTCTAACCTCAATGAGAGTCAAATATGTATACCTGTAAGACTCTAAGAGGTCTCAACACCTGTAGACTACTCCAGAACACTATCAACCAGGGATTCTGCTAGCTGCTTTTTAATCAAATAAACTCAACTCAACTAAACTTTAGGTTAGCTACTCTTTGTGGTTTTATTGAAAAGCAGAATAACCTCTTTTTAGAGCCTCACAGAATACTCTAATCGCCTGTCACACAGTCTAGTAGTACCCCGTAGAAATGACAAGAAAAGACAGAGGCCCCTGCCATGGAGGCAGTCCCCAAGTGATCAAGGTGCTTAGTAAAGGGCCGTTAAGTACCTGCACCCAGGAACCAGGTGAGCCTGGTGGGCATTAAACATTGTCTTGGAGGCTTGTACAGAGCCATGATGAGACTGCACCCTACAAGTCTGGGTGAGAATAAGGGGGAAGTTAAAGCTAATGACCTGTCTCCTGGTGAGTAAGATGTCTACCCAAGTCCAATCCCAACTGCAGAAAGGAAGGTTATAGAACCCCTCCTTCTCCAGTGCCCACCACCAACCATGCTCAGGATGGGTGAACTAGCAGTATCCACAGTGTAACCAAAACATGGTTCAATGGGCCAGACCAGAGCCAGCTGGGTAGGGACAGAGATCCCAAGCAGAAGACCCACTTCCTTCTCTGGAACAATTCAGGACAGTTCAAGAGAGGCCATTGATGTGGGGCCCAGGAATATGAGATAGTTGGTTGTAAATAGGATGAGGGTAGCCTGTAAGCTCCATAGCCCATGCAGAACAGTTTCCTCAGAGAACCAAGGAGCTGGGAAACTAGGCGAGCCTACCTTGCCCAGGAGCTCGGTCTTCCCATAACCAAACAACATTAGTGCAAAGCTGTGGTTGACACCATAAATTGTGCCATCAGGCAGGAGGGTGATGAGGCCACTGATGGTGCAGAACACCCACACAGATGCCTGGTAACCTGGTTCAGATGTAGCCTCACTGTCAGCTACAGCCTTTCCACTGGGGTTGGATTTCAGCTTCAGACTCAGAGGGAAGGTGGTACCATCTCTGGCTCTCCCAACAGACCTTTGAATCTTGAGACTCTGAAAGACAGGGAAGTCCCATTTCAGTACTACAGCAATACTATCTATGTACACAGAATCCTGAGCTATGATGTTTCAGATCCAAGCTCCACTCACATATCCGTGCTAGGAACATCCCTCATCCATTGTGCTCTCCCTAACTATCCCTCAGTCCCACCCTGTTCAAAGAATTCAGAACACTGGGAAAAGCAGCATCAAGCTTGGAGGACTCAGGGTCTGGAACAAATGCATAAATGAAAGGACTAAGGTACAAACCAATGAGGAGACTGGACCCAGACTCATTCTGAGCAGGCATTTGTGCCAAACTACAGCCTGCTAGGATCCACAGGCTGCACTCTTCTCAGCTCCAAGTCTGGAAGGGAAAGAGCTGTCATGTTTCTCCAGCACCTCTTAGTCTCAGCAAATGTATAGTCCATCTTTGAGAGTAGCTGTGATGATTACGGTCACCATGACAGAATCTAGAATCACCTTCAAGACAGGCCTCTGGGTATGCTGCCAATAAGGGAGTTTCTTGATTGTACTGATTAAGGTGGGAAGATCCACCCGCTGTGGGCGGCACCATCCCCTTGGACTGGGCAGGTGGAGAAAGGGAGCTAAGCAGCAGCAGGCAGTCATCAATCTCTGCTTCGTGATTGTGGGACAATGTGACCAGCTGCCTCACACTCCTGCTGCCTTAGATGTACCCTTGAACTGTAAGCTAAAATAAATCATTTCTTTCTCAAGTTGCTTTCTTTAGAGTTTCTCTTTTATACAGTAACAGGAAAAGCAAGTAAGACAATAGCCATGGTTCCACACCCAGTCTTCTGTCCCTCCAACCTAGAGGCACTGCTTTCCTGTTGTCACTGCCCACTCAGGGAACCATCTATCTTCTCAGCCCCTCTCCCAACACACAGCCAAATGCTTACACTACATACTGTCTACTTCTATCATTTGGAAGGCATGTGATTTTCCAATGGAGACTTTGAATAGAGCCAGGCAGGGTGGTATAACTGTAATCCTAACACTTGGATGGCAGAGGCAGGTGGATCCCTGTGAGTTGAGGCCAGTCTAGTCTACAGAAAGAGTTCCAGGACAGTGAAGACTACACAAAGAACACTTGTCTCAAACTGTAGGGCCCACACATCTACCCTTCCTCCCGGGGCTCATATTGAGGATAGCTTGCAGTTTCTGGCAAAACATCTTGTTGCAGTTTCCGGCAAAACATCCATCCTGTTTGTTCCTGTGCTCTTTCTGCCCCTGCTGGTAGCCTTACTCTGTCTTGGGCCTGGTAATTTCCTACCTGCCTGGGGGGATTTCCACTGTGCAGCAGTTAGGTATATAAGGTTTTTTCTAAGCTTGAATAAATGGCATTCAGCATGTCTCTTGTGTGTTCCTTTACTCTCCAGGCCCTTGCCCGGCTCACAAACGGTACAGTAGTGCAAACTGTACCGCAGAGAGTAACACAGACGTAACATCAAATAAAATAAAATAAAATAAAAAAGCAAACTTGAGTAGTGCATTGATCCTAACCAGAATGAATCAGGTTTCAGGTGAGAGCCTAGATCTAGGTTTTCTTTTCTGCTGTCTCAGGGCCTACCCTGGAAAACATGAAAAGTTAGGGTCCATGTTGGAGGCCTGGTGGCTCATCTACCCTGTCCTGAGCATAGTGAGCCCCCGGGCCACGAGTCCTGAACAACAGCCAATAGCAAGGCAAGAGCAAGGATAGGCAGGGCTGGCAGGCAGAGTGTATAACTAGAAGGAGAACTGAGGAAAAAGAGAAGCAAGCAATGAGAACAAGAGAAGGCAGACGTCCAGGGCCAGCCGCCCAGCCAGCCACAGAGTAAGAGTGAAAGTAAGATATACAGAAGTAAGAAAAGGGAAAAGCCCAGAGGCAAAAGTCAGTCAGGATAATTTAAGTTAAGAAAAGCTGGCAAGAAACAAGCCAAGCTAAGGCCGCGCACTCATAACTAAGAATAAGCCTCTGTGTGTGATTTATTTGGGAGATGGAATGGTGGAACCCCCCACCCCCGAACAAAAAAGCCAAAAGAGTAAAATGTAGACAGAAGCTTCTGTCTCACTGGTCCTACAGCCATTCAGTCCCAAATAAACACACAGAGGCTTAAATTAATTATAAACTATTTGGTCCATTGTTCATGCTTATTACTAACTACCTCTCAGAACTTAAATTAACCCATAATTCTTATCTACATTTAGCCAAGTGGCTTGATACCTTTTCTCTGTAAAGCATTCTCATCTTGCTTCCTCTGTATCTGGATCACAACACCCACCTCTACCAATCCTACTTGACCCTAAGACCTATAAACCCAGCAATGTGAAGAGACAAAGATTTCCCCTTGTTTGTATAGGTTCCATCTGCTACAAGAGAAGGTTACTTGTTATTGGGCTGAGAATATTCTGACATGTGTCTGCTCCTGCCATCTCCAGGACACCTGCCTCAGGGAGTTAGAGGTCTTCCTGAGAGCTGGTCAGCAACAGCTGTTGTAAAGGACTCTACATACATCACTGCCACCAGCCAATGCCCTGCCAAACTGTTGGCAACTTCCTCAGAGTAAAACAGAGAATGCAGAGGACAAGACAACTCTTGTGAGTTCAAGGCCAACCTGGTCTACGGAGTGAGTTCTAGAACAGCCAAGGCTACATAGAGAAACCCTGTCTCAAAACACAAAAAAACAAAAAAAGCCTAGTGCATACCAGACTCTTCAGTAAAACTGCCGCAAGCAGGCCTGCATTTCATGTACTAGAAAATCTGACACACAAAAGTCAGCGTAGGGGACTGGGTTTAGTGAAGCACACCCAGGAAATATTCTGTATGTCCTCTCCTTAGGAAAAAAAAAGGGAGGAGGAGGAAGAAGGAAGGAGGGAAGGATGGATGGAAGAAAGGAAAGAAGGAAGGGAGGAAAGGAGGAAGGAGAGAGAGGGAAGGAAGGAGAGAGGGAAGGAAGGAGAAAAGGAAGGAAGTAGGGAGGGAGGGAGGAAAGGAGGGAGGAAAGGAGGGAGGGAGGAAAGGAGGGAGGGAGGAAGGGAGGGAGGAAAGGAGACAAAAATTTCTTATAGAGTTAGCAAAACTAACTGGCCAAAACAGCTGTGCACTCAATTCTTTCCTAAAGACACAGAAATAACAGCAGGTAAAGGCACAACTGTCAATTACCCTGTGTGAATGCCACACACAAGCTGAGAAGTGGAGACCTTAAGAAGTCAGTATGAATCAGGCTTCCACCATAGCCCAATCTCCCTGCCACTCCCTGTGAAATACAGCTGTCCACCTCCAGGAGGTGATGGCTGACTAACAAATACCTAACGTCATTCAAACACTATTTCTAACTGTGTCTGTGAGGGTGTCTCCAGGTATTGGTGTGTGAGTCTGAGTAGTCTGAATAAGGATGAGTCATGCTCAGTGTGGGTGGCACCATCCAGTCAACTCAAGGTCTGAAGAGAAAAATGAGGGAAAGAGCAACTGGAATTTCTCTTCTGCAGCTGGGATGCCCCATGTCAGAACTCCAGGCGCTCTAACTTTGAGTTCTGGGTCTCTCCCCAGAAGCCCTCAGGATTCTTAGACTTTCAGTCTTAGATGAGCCACACCCAGGGCATACCCTAGGGTCTCCAGCTTGCAAGTAGCTGCATAATCACAAGCATCAACTCCCCCAACTAATCATGTGTAGCTATATAAAATCCTATCTGTTCAGTTTGAAGAATTCTAACCAGGATACAAGGTTACCCTACGGATCAACGTATGCTCCTAGACCCTGAAGAAAGAGAGGGTTTAGGGGCAAGGCTCGTCAGTCAGGAGACCATATGACTCTAGGCGTTGGTTGAGCCTCAAAGCTCAGAGAACTAGAGTTGGAGCTTTGCCCCATCCAAGAATGGTCCTGCCGTCAACTTACAGGGTCTAGTGGAAGAACTCAAGACCCAGCACCCAGTTCAGAGTGTTCAGACACCTACCTTTGGGACATGTTGACCAGGAGGAGGAAGCTGCATCGATGGAATCAAGTCTGTGACATACTGCCCAACTACATCCTTTGGAGATGTGAACCCATGGAGATGAGCAAAGAGACTGTCACACGATGTGATAGTTCCCTGGGGGGGAAAAAGCAATGCTCTGACAGGCAATTCTCACAGTTGTCTTTAAACTTCACTGAAGTTTATGCTCTAGTGTTTATAAACCAAATGTAAGAACAATGTCACAGCTTCAATATTCAAAGGCATGCCATGGGCTTTCACAAGAACAATACCATTTTCTCACTGTACCAAAGTGACTTTCTTGAGAACTCTCCAAAAGCCCTGGGTCAACTGGGGGCGGGGAGAACGGTGAGCACAGCTTTAATACCAGCACTCAGGAGGCAACAGCAGTCCTATCTCTATGAGTTCAAGGCCAACCTAGTCTATAGAGCGAGTTTCAGGACAGTCAAGGCTACACAGAGAAACCCTGTCTCAAAAAAAAACAACTGTAAACAGAGACTACACTTTCATTTCCTGGCTGCCCAGACCCAAATAATCACACAAAAACTATATTAATCACAACACTGTTTGGCTGATGGCTCAGGCATATTTCTAGCTAGCTCTTAAATGAACCCATTTCTATTAGGCTATGTATTGCCACGTGGCTGTGGTGTTACCTCATTTTCTGTATCTCTTCTTTCCTCGGCGGCTGGTGGCTGCTTGACTCTGCCTACTCTCTCTATATACTTGTTATGATTTCCCACCTGGCTTTTCTCTGCTATATGGCCAAATAAAACCAATAAAAGCAACACATATACAAAAGGACATCCCACATCAAACAACAACAAAAAAATGCCCCAATGCAGACTCTTCAATAAAAATGCCCTAGTTCATGTTTAAGTATTATTCTAAAAGAGTAGCATCTTTAAGCTTAAGAACAATCTTGAGTAGTTATGATTCTATTCCCATTTTATTGATAAGGAGTAAGAAAGAAAAGAGAGGAAAGGACGGATTTGGTTCATCTGATGCATATTGGGACGAGCCATAGGTCCTCAGAGACCAGAACTCACTTTGTTTATAAATGGAAAGAGATTTTCTGGCCTTCTAGATACTGGCACATATATTTCAGTTATAACCGCCAGCCAATGGCCTTCTAAGTGGCCAAAAAACGGAGTCTATTACACAGCTACAAGGAATTGGTCAGACTAGAAATCCTAAACAGAACAATAACGAACTGCATTGGAAAGATGAGGAAGGCCATGAAGGAACTTTTAGCCATATATTATTCCTTATTTACCTGTGAATTTACGGGGCTGAGATATTATGTCCAGAATGGGAGTATATTTATATTCCCCCAGCATAGCTGTTACTAATCAAATGTTTCAACAAGGATTATTACATAATCAAGGTCTAAGCAAAAATAATAAGGGAAAGATTGATCCTGTTGTACCAGACAGTAGACCTCCTAGAGCAGGATCAGGGTATTTTTAGGAGATGTCACTGAAAGTCCTGCACTCCATGCAGAGCCAACAGTATGAAAAAGTGATGAGACATTTATTTAGGAATCCTAGGACAGAGAGAGCCGAGGAAACAAGCTCAACCTGGAGCAGAAGCCAGGAGCAAAGCCAGCCCTGGGAGCCAACCCAGTCCTGGGACAGTGATTGAGCCAACGACCTGACTCAGAGCCTGCGACCTCCACCGGAACCAGAGTGGGACTGAATCAGTTACCTAGGACAAGGAGAGAACGGGCTCCACCAGGAACAGAAGACAGGAGCCAACCCAGTCCCGGGACACAAGTGGATCAAGATTGACCCAGCGACCAGAGCCAGAACCAGCGATCTCCACCAGAACAGGTCTAACTCAAAGACAGGGACATCTACAAGAGGAGATCCAGACCAAGATTTTCAGAAACAAATCAAAGCCAGCAGCCTAGACCAAAGTAGGCTTGAGACAGCAAACTCCAAGAAAGCAGACTAAAACACAGGAGCACTAAGCTACCTCCAGGAACAGGAATAACCAACGAAGTAACTAGAACTGCAACACTGACTGTACCACTAGGAAAAACATCTTAACTTTTGATCTACTGGCACCTAGGAAATTATTCAACAAAATCTCAGACACCACCAACCAGACCTATTAGAGAAAAAGATGAGTAGAAAAGATCACAAGCTACACCACAAAGAGCAACACAATACCAGTGAAACCCAAAGACCCTACAAAAGTAAGACCTGAACAACCAAATATGGATGAGCAGAGGAAAATGATCTAAAAAATAACCACAAGAGAATATCTGAAATTATTAAAGATGAATTGAGAAATTACCTTAAAGAAATGGAAGAAAAAACAAACAAAAAATTGGAAGATATCACCAAATCACTTAAAGAAAACCAAGAAAAAGAACTCAAACATATAACAGAAACTATTCAGGACCTGAAAACTGATACAGGAAAAATAAAGAAAACACAAGCCGAAGGAATTATAGAAACAGAAATCATGAGGAAAAGAACAGGAACCACAAATGCAAGTATGAACAACAAAATACAAGAAATGGAAGAGAGAATCTCAAGTGCAGAAGATAAATTAGAGGAAATAGACTCATCAGTTAAAGAAAACATTAAATCTAACAAAAGACTAACCCAAAATATCCAGGAAATATGGGACAACATAAAAAGGCCAAATCTTAGAATAATAGGTATAGAAGAAGGAGAAGAAAGTCAACTCAAAGGCACAGAAAATTTATTTAACAAAATCATAGAAGAAAACTTTCCCTACCTAAAGAAAGATATGCCTATGAAGATACAAGAAGCTTACAGAACACCAAATAGACTGGATCCAAAAAAAGTCCTCTCACCACATAATAATCAAAACACTAAACATACAGAGTAAAGAAAGAATATTAAAAGCTGCAAAGGAAAAAGGCCAAGTAACATATAAAGGTAGACCTATCAGAATTACACCTGACTTCTCAGTAGAGACAATGAAAGCCAGAAGGTCAAGGTCAAACATTATGCAGACATTGAGAGACAACAGATGCCAGCCCAGGCTACTATACCCAGCAAAACTTTCGATCACCATAGAAGGACAAAACAAGATATTCCATGACAAATCTAGATTTCACCAATACCTAGCCACAAACCCAGCCCTACACAAAATACTAGGAGGAAAACTCCAACCCAAGCAAGATGGCTACACCAACAAAACACATACAATTGAGGATCTAATTATAGAAAATCCCGAAGAAGAAAAAAAAACGCACAAAATAACATCACCAACGAGGAAAACCAAATTAACAGGAGATAGCAACCACTGGTCATTGATATCTCTAAATGTAAATGGACTCAACTCACCCATAAAAAGGCACAGGCTAACAGATTGGATACGAAAACAGAACCCATCCCTCTTTTGCATACAAGAAACGCATCTCAACCTCAAAGACAGACATCATCTCAAAGTAAAAGGTTGGGAAAAAATATACCAATCAAATGGACCTAAGAAACAAGCAGGTGTAGCTACCCTAATATCTAACAAAATAGACTTCAAGCTAAAATCAGTCAAAAGAGACAAAGAAGGACATTTCATATTAGTCACAGGGAAAATCCATCAAGAGGAAATTTCAATATTGAACATCTATGCTCCAAATACAAGGGCACCTTCATATGTCAAAGAAACACTTCGAAAGCTTAAATCATATATTAAACCCCACACACTGATA
>PVIU01008268.1:0-84723 GCA_004026605.1 Ondatra zibethicus
ATTAGTCTCAGTGGGAAAATTTTGATAAATTCTTTCTCAGCCAAAATGTGCAAATGATTTTAACAAATAGAAAACTATATGTGTAAGCAAATGAGGTGTGTTTACATAAGTCAACCTAACAATATTAAAATAAAAATATTGTATAAAATGTAAAGTGAGGAATATTATTGTACTTTATCAAGAGATGAAGAGTAGACTTATCATTGCATAATAGTATGTTAAGGGAGGTGCCAGGAAGCAATCTGTTAAAAGATAACAGAGAATAAATTGATCATATTTCACTCTGAATGTCTTTCTCAGAATTTTACAGCAATTACTGCAAGGTTTTCTTATCTACCCATGGGAAAAACAATCAAATCTGATCATTGGTAGCCACATGGAGTGTATGGGAAAATGTTAAGTGGAATATATCTGGCAAAGAAAGACAAATGCTACATGCTCTCAAATATATGTATGAATTAAATGGTTCATTACATACCAATAGAGAATAAATCATGACTAAAGAATGTAAAAAGGGTGTAGCATTTGCTTCTAATATTTTATACCTGACTGACAGAAATTATTTGACTATTTCAAAATAGCTAGCAGAGAGGATTTTTAAATGTTTCCCATACAAAAAATTATAAATGTCATAGGTTATAGCTGTGTTAGTGAGTTTGATCTTATTGTTGCATAATATACATGTGTTCACACATCACACTATACTCTCCATTTATTATATATACATAGTTACTGTGTCAACTAAAATAAAATATCTTTAAAATTTAGTTATAATTCTTTTTTGTGTATCTGTTTCGAGACAGAGTTTCTTTATATAATAGTCCTGGCTGTTCTGGAACTCACTTTGTAGACCAGACTGGCCTCAAACTCACTGATATCCACCCGGCTCTGCCTCCCAACTGCTGGAATTAAAGGTGTGTACCACAAACACCCATCCTACAGTTATAATTCATATTTCTTAGGTGTAAATTTTTACTGCTGTTCTTTCAAATGTTTAATCTTCTATTTCACAGGAACATGGTATTTTACCATGTGAAAATAATAATAATTAATAATAAAACTTACCATTCATAATATTTTGTATTCCCCAAAAGTTCCACATCTTAAAGTATCATTATTCATGTTTCATGTTGTTTTTGTAAAGGTATAGCTATACCCAGCACATATATTTGCATATATATTTTCTATGTAACATGAATAATTCTATTTAGTATATGCTATAAGAGCAGTTTGAAAAGACCCAGCAGAAGAGGAATAATGCCTGAAACAGAAAGGAAACATTAGATTCTGAGGATCCTTTTTGAGAGCATCCCACTTCTGACTTATTTTATCTTTCTTCCATATTCAAAGGCATCTCTCCTGGTGCTGCACTCACTTAGCCATGGGCTCTTCTGTAAATGTTTAAAGATTTGATGTATGCCGGGGGAAAGTAAAGATTAAAATTTAAATCACATTAGCCTTTGCTGTTGTTCTAAGACAAGTCTCATTTTTTGACTCAATGTAACCTGATCTTTTTGTATAGTCTGACTGGCCTTGAACTTACACCAATTCCCTTCCTCATCCTCCTGGGTGCTAGGGTTTCAGGTCTGAATCACCACACCTAACAGCCATGGCAACTTTTTTAGTGTCAGAGAAGGATGGGGTTAATATAAATTGTTACTTTCTGTGGTTTCAATATTGACTACAACCCCCCCTCCCCACACACATACCACATGTGTTAGACTTTATCTTAGTCAACAGACCAAGGAGCAATGTGCGTGACACTCTTCAGAATTCCAGGCAAGCTTCCACCAAATAGTCCTTGAGTAGGGCTAAAAGGTGCAGCATTTTGTTTTGCTATCTGCTTGCGTCTCTAGGACCTCAAAGCCTGCAAAGAAACCTTGGAAAAATGAATACACTAGCTATTTGTTCAAATAAAATATGTTTAAGCTCTAAATCAGAAGCAAAAAGAAAGATGAAAAACATTTTCAGGACTTGTCAAACTGTTCTTAACTCCAACAGACTACATTGATGTATGTGTGCTTATGTAAATAAGTAAATGTATGATAACTGATGATACATGTAGACAGATGAAAGGGTGATAGGTGATATATAATTTTTGTCATGGAGTTACAAATACATTTATTTTACCACATTTTCTTTTGTAATTTGAGTATATGGATAGGATCAAGTAGTAAGAATAAGTTTTAAAACAAGCACTATGAACTGAAAGTTCATAGCACTAAATGCCTACATAAAGAAGCTGGAAAAATCCCACATTAGTGAGTTAACAGAACACCTGAAAACTCTAGAAGAAAAAGAAGCCAACACACCCAGGAGGACTAGACTGCAGAAAGTAATCAACCTGAGAGCTGAAATCAACAACATAGAAACAAAGAAAACAATACAAAGAATCAATGGGACAAAGAGTTGGTTCTTTGAGAAAATCAACAAAATAGACAAACCTGTATCCAAACTAACCAAAAGGCAGACGGAGAATATCCAAATTGACAAAATCAGAAATGAAAAGGGGGACATAACAACAGACACAGAGGAAATCTAGAGAATCATCAGGTCACGTTTCAAAAACTTGTACTTCACAAAATTGGAAAACTTAAAGGAAATGAACAATTTTCTGGATAAATATTACTTACCAAAATTAAATCAATACTAGATAAGCAAATTAAATAGACCTATAACTGCTAAAGAAATAGAAACAGTCATTAAAAGTCTCCCAACCAAAAAAATCCCAGGGCCAGATGTTTTCAGCTCAGAGGTGTACAAGATTTTTGAAGAACTAATACCAATACTCCTCAAATTGTTCCACACAATAGAAACAGAAGCAACATTGCCAAACTCTTTTTATGAGGCTACAATTACCCTGTTAGCCAAACCACAGAAAGACATTACTAAGAAAGATAATTACAGACCAATCTCCCTCATGGACATAGATGCAAAAATACCCAATAAAATACTGGCAAACTGAATCCAAGAACACTTCGGAAAAATCATCCACCATGATCAAGTCAGCTTCATCCCAGAGATGCAGGGATGGTTCAACAAATGAAAATCTGTCAATGTAATCCACCATACAAACAAACTGGAAAAAAAAACACATGATCATCTCATTAGATGCTGAAAAAGTCTTCAACAAAATACAGCATCCCTTCATGATAAAGGTCCTGGAGAGAGCAAGGATACAAGGAACATACCTAAACATAATAAAAGCAATATACACCAAGCCAACAGCCCACATCAAACTAAATGCAGAGAAGCTCAAAGCGATCCCACTGAAATCAGGAACAAGACAAGATTGCCCACTCTCTCCATATCTATTCAATATAGTACTCGAGGTTCTAGCTAGAGCAATAAGACAACAAAAAAGATCAAAGGGATACAAATTGGAAAAGAAGAAGTCAAACAGTCATTATTTGCTGATGATATGATAGTTTACATAAGGGACCCCAAAAATACTACCAAGAAACTTCTACAACTCATAAACAGCTTCAGTAATGTAGCAGGATACAAGATTAACTCAAAAAAATCAGTAGCCCTCCTTTACACAGATGATAAATGGGCTGAGAAAGAAATCAGAGAAACATCACCCTTCACAATTGCCACAAATAACATAAAATATCTTGAAGTAACTCTAACCAAACAAGTGGAAGACCTGTATGACAAGAACGTTAAATCTTTAAAGAAAGAAATTGAAGAAGATACAAAAAAGAAAAAAAAGGAAAGATCTCCCATGCTCTTGGGTAGGCAGAATTAACGTAGTAAAAAATCTTACTAAAAGCAATCTACAGACTCAATGCAATGCCCATCAAAATACCAGCAAAATTCTTACAAACCTTGAAAGAGCAATACTCGACTTCATATGGGAAAGCAAAAAACCCAGAGTAGCCAAAACAATCCTGTAAAATAAAAGAATTTCTGGAGGCAGCACAATCTCTGGCTTCAAACTCTACTACAGAGCTACAGTACTGAAAACAGCCTGGTATTGGCATAAAGACAGACAGAAGGACCAATGGAACCGAATCAAAAACCCAGATATTAATCCCCACATCTTCGAATACTTTATTTTTGACAAAGAAGCAAAAAATATAAAATGGAAAAAAGAAAACATATTCAACAAATGGTGCTGGCATATCTGGATACCAATATGTAGAAGAATGAAAATAGATTCATATCTATTGCCATGCACAAGTCCAAATGGATCAAAGACCTCAACATAAAGCCACTCACACTGGGCCTCATAGAAGAGAAAGTGGGAAGTACACTTGAGCATATTGGCACAGGAAACCACTTCCTAAATATAACACCAGTAGCACAGACACTGAGAGAAACAATTAAATGAAACTGTGACACTTCTGTAAAGCAAAGGACACAGTCAACAAGAGAAAACATCAGCCTACAGAATGGAAAAAGATCTTCACTAACCCCACATCAGACAGAGGTCTGATCTCCAAAATATACAAAGGACTCGAGAAATTGGTAATCACAAAAAAAAAAAAACAATCCAATGAAAAATGGGATACAGACCTAAACAGAGAACTCTCAACAGATGAATTTAAAATGGCTGAAAGACACTTAAGGAAATATTCAACATCCTTAGTCATCAGAGAAATGCAAATCAAAACTACTCTGAGATTCCATCTTACATCTGTAAGAATGGCCAAGATCAAAAACACTGAATACAACTTATGATGGAGAGGATGTGAGGTAAAGTGAACACTTCTGCACTGTTGGTGGGAGTGCAAACTGGTATGGCTTCTTTGGATATCAGTATGTTGATTTCTCAGAAAATTGGGAAACAACCTTCTTCAAGACCCAGCAATACCAAAGGTTTGGGTATATAACCAAAGGATGCTCCATCATATCAAAAGGACATGTGCTCAGCTATGTTCATAGCAGTATTACTTGTCATAGCCAGAACCTGGAAATAACCTAAATGCCCCTCGACCAAATAAGGAAAATGTGGTACATTTACACAATGGAGTACTACACAAAAGAAAAAGAGTGACACCTTGAAATTTGCGGGCAAATGGATGGATCTAGAAAACATCATATTGAGTGAGTTAACCCAGACCCAGAAAGACAAATATAATATGTACTCATTTGCAAGTAGCTTTTAGACATAAAGCAAAGGAAAACTAGCCAACAATTCACAACTTTAGAGAACCTAGACAACAAAGAGGACCCTAAGAGAGACATACATGCATCTAATCTACACGGGAAGTAGAAAAAGACAAGATCTCCTGAGTAGATTTGGAGCATGAGAATCATGGAAGAGGGTAGAAGGGGAGGGGAAAGAAAGGAAGGGGAGCAGAGAAAAATATATAGCTCAATAAAAAAAATTAAAAAAAAGAAAATTTCAGTGGAAAGAAATAAGTAGAGTATTACATACATAAACTCTGTTAAAATAAAAAATATGCCACACAAAGGCAAACACATGCTGTAGACTTTGGCTAACAACTTCCAAGAGTCTACCATACCTGTACTTATTCCTGTGACGGCATCAGGGAGTCACCTCCACTGAGAGCCTGAATCCTTTCTTGGGTCACAGAGAAATATCCTTTCTTTTTTTTTTTAAGCTCTATTTTACTCTTCTTGGTTTTATTGAAGACGAACTGACAAATGAAAATTATATGGGATGATACCAAGTATGCATGCATTGTAAAATGATTACCACAGTCAACCTAATCCACACATCCATTACCTAATATAGTTACTTTTTATGGTAAGAGCAGTTCAGATTTATGTTCTTAGCATGTTTCAATTATATATCAGAGTATTGTTCACTATACTCACCATGTATACTTTGGATCTCTAGAACTTACTCATAACAAAGGTATTATATCTCAGCCAACACCAGCATCTTCCCATTTCTCCTAGCTCAGCCCTGAAAATCACCATTCTATTCCCTGCTTCAACATTTCACACACACATGAGTTCATAGGGTAATTTGTCTTTTTGAGTCAGGCATATTTCAGTGAGTAGAATGTCCTCTAGGGTTATTTGTATTTTTACCAATAGCAATATTTTCTTCATTTTTAAGGCTACATAACATTTGTGTATTCTCTAACCATTTATCTGTTGACAGACCTTAGGTTGATTCCACACTTTGAATGTTATTAATAATGCTTCAATGAGCATTGCAGTGTAGACATTTCTTTGCACATAATGATTTCGGATTCCTTTGGATATATACTCAAAAGTAGTGTTTCTGGATTGTATGATAATTCTATTTGTAATTTGAAAAACCCCCATATTGATTTCCCTTGCAGTAATTTACATCCCCATCATCAATGTTCAAGGGGTCCTTTTCGCCAGCACTTGGTTTCTTTGTTTTTTAAAAAGGTCATCGTAACAGATGTGTGATGCATTGTGATTTAGTTCTTATTGATCAGCTCTGTTGATTAATGATGTTGAAAACCTTTTCATAAATCTGCTATTTGTAAGCATTCTTTGAAAATAGTTCTCTTCCGTTCCTTTGCCTGTTTTAAAATTGGATTGTTTGTCTTTGATATTGAATTATAGGAGATCAGTTGCAATAGTCACACTTGTTTAATCTTTTTTTTTTGCACCTTTTGCCAAGACCAGTCCAAGGTGGATCTTTCCTCTCCTCCCCCAATGCTGTCTTATAGAATCTTTGGGATTTATAATTCGTACTTTACTCTACTTCAAGTTATTGCTGTGTATAGTGTGTTATGAACAAACTTCTTTTATTTTCTTCTCAGTGATAGATAATGAATACATGCTAGTTGAGTACTCTGCCATTAAACTACATCCTCAGCTTCAATTTCAATCTCTTATTGGTGCATTTCCAGATTTCTCAGTGCCATGTATCAAAGATATTTCATTCCTAATTATGTATTTTTGGTGCTATTTTCAGAGTAGTTGACTGTGTGTGTGTTTGTATGCTCTCTATTCTATTCCATCGGTCTATGCACCTGGTTTTATGCTATTTTGGTTACTATAGATTTGTATTATAATTTGGAAACTAAAAGTGTAGTACCTCTAAGTTTGTTCTTTCTCAAGATTGCTTTAGCTATCTAAAATCTTTTTTTTTCATGAATTTTTCCTTCTACTAAGAATATATTTTTCCTCATATAATATATCCTGGTTATAATTTCCCCTTCCTCTATTCCTCCCAATTCCTCCCCATATCTTCTCCCATCTTGATTTACCTCCTTTCTATATCTCATTAGAAAACCAATAGGCTTTGAAGGGATACTAATAAAATAAAATATAACAGAATAAAACAAAAGCTAACTCATCAGAATAGGACAATACAAACAAACAGAAGGAAAAGAGCCCAAGAACCCAAGGAGAAAAACATATGAATAAAATAAAAAAGATAAAATTGAAAAAAAATTCCATGAAACATTATAATACAAGGAACTTTTGAAGATGTCTTTGCACTTGTTTTCTGTTGGCGATCTTCTGGGTATACAGTGTACTTTATACTGTTTCCCCACTGAGACTTCCTTGGAGAAAACTAAATTTTCATTTGCAAGTGGTTATCAATTGGCGATAACTTGTGGGCTAGGGATGGGGGCGTGTGTCCACTTCTCCTTTCAACTCTAAGAAACCATCTGATGTGAACTTGCTCAGGCCCTGCATTAGCTTCCTCAGTGTCTGTGAGCGTTGATTCTGTTGCTTTAGAGGCCCTTGTTTCCTTGGTGTCCTCTATCTCTTGTGGCACTTAAGCATTTCCTGCCTCCTCTTCTTTAGGGTTCCCCGAGTCCCAAGGGGAGGCACTTGATGGAGGCATCCAGTTTAGGGTTGAGTGTTCCAAGGTCTCTTACTCTCTGCATGTTGTCTGTGTGTGGGACTCAATACTTGTTCCCATTTTCTACTAGGGGACATTTCTCTGATGAAGACTGAACAAGACAGCGATCCATGAGTATATCAGAATGTCATAAAGAGTCATTTATTGCTATGTTCCTTTAGCTGAATAACAGTATTTGGTTTCCCTCTAGGTCCCTGACCTATCTGGTCTCAGGTTCTTGACCATCCAAGTAGTGTTGGGTTCAATCTCAAGGAGTGGGCCATAAGCCAAATCAGTTGTCTGTTTGTTCCACCTTTGCTCTAGCATATCTTGCAAGCAGGACACCACTGGAGATCAAAGAGTTTGTAGCTGGGTTGCTGTTTAGTTTTCTCTTTTGGTAGTTTACATCTTCCTGTACCAAAGATGCTAGCCAATAAGGGTGAAGGCTCTGTGTAGGTACTGACTCCCCCTCACAGTCAATGAGTTGTCTAAGTGTTGTTTTCAGCACTGAGGCCTTGCCACCAGGTTTTGGAGAGCAACCTAATGTCTTGGCAACAGTCTGAGTTATTTGGGAGTTCCCATGGATCCCTTTGGTCAACAACTCAATTAAATGTAACCCATTCCTGGTATGGGCAGTTTCATTTGGTTACAAGTGACGGCCAGTCAGGGCTCTGTCTCCCTATTATTTGGCTATTCTATTTAGATTGCCTTTTTATACGTATATATTTTATGAAGTGTCTACTGTTTTAGGTTTTCGTATTACCTCTCAAATGGTCCTGAATTTTATCTATCTCTCTCCCTATTCTGTCCTTCATCCCCTTCCCCCTTCCTCCCCACTTTATCCTCCCATTCCAGCCCCTTCCCCATTCATTCATAATCATCAATTATAGTTCCTTTTCCTAGGGAGATCTATCTGACCCCCCCCCAAATCTTTTACTTTATACCTAGACTCTGTGGTTCTATGGTTGTAGCTTGGTTATCTTTAACTTAATAGCTAATATCCACATACAAGTAAATATATACCATGTTTGTATTTCTGGATCTGAATGACCTCACTAATGGTGATTTTTTTCTATTTGCATCCATTTACCTGTGAATTTCATGTTGTCATTATTTTCTAATGACTAAGTAACACTTCGTTACTTATGTGCTATGTTACCTCTATCCATTCATCCCTTGAAAGGCGTCTAAGTTGTTTACAATTTCTGGCTATTTTTTACAGAGAAGCAGTGAACATGGATGAGCAAATATCTCTGTTATGGAATGAAGTCTCTTTTGGATGTATGTCAAAGAGTGGGTTAACTGGATCTTAAGATAGATTGATACCCAGTTTCCTATGAAACCATCATATTGATTACTATAGTGAATGTAGAAGTTTGCACTCTCACCAGCAATGGATGAGTGTTTCCCTTACTCCACAACCTGGCCAGTGTTAGCTGTCGTTGGTTTTATTGATTTTTGCTAATCTGACAGGTGTAAGATGAAATCTTAAAATAGTTTGAATTTGCATTTCCCTCATGATTAAGGATGTTGGGCATTTCTATAAGTGTGAGAAACATTCTTTCATCTTTTCTACAAATGGGAAAAAGCAGTTTTTCGACCTCATTGTATTTTATGTTCTATTTATATCAAAGGAAGATATGACAAAACGGCTTCTTCACATTGTCTTCAAGAATAAAGATCAAGTTTAGGACTAAACAGTTTTGTCTCCACACCTGAAAAGGATCGGAGGCTGGGGCTTTGTAGAACACTCTGTCATTCCTTTAAATCTTTATATGTGGTGACTTGAGAGATGACTCCGTGGTTAAGAGAAATTTCTGCTCTTGCAGAGGACCAGAGTTCAGCTCTCATTATCCACATCAGGCAACTTACAGCCAACCTGCTGTAACTCCAGCTCTAGAGGATCCAACACCAGCTCTCCCAGCTCTCTCTCACACAAACAATTTTAAAAATTATATGTAGAAATTATGCTATTAAGGACAAAATACAGATTTAGAGACCCACTCAAACTAATTTTACATGTCACTCAAAGAGTTCTTCCTAGCTGTGGTTAGAAAGACATAGGAAGGGTGATAGAAGATGCCATGAGGTGAGGCGTGATAAAGACTTGATCCACCATTAGTTTTGATGATAGAAGAAGAAAGGAAAAACCTAATAATGCATGCAGGAGGCCTCTAAATGTAGGAAAGGCAAGGAAGTGAGTTCTGTCTGAGAGCCTCAGAAAGGGCTGGGTCACTACTAAGATCTTGATTTATATTTCAGTACAACATCTTTCGAACTTCTGACTAATGAAACTATAAAATAATAACATATTGTGCTATTTTGTATCTCTGTAATCACTTATAGCTTTTATACGAAAACCACGCAAACACATTTAATAAATCCTACAATTGATTCCTTAGTGCCCCAGCTTGGTAAATCAAAGTTTGGCTGAAAATGTTTTTCACAACAGCAACAGTAACTAAAATTTCTCAAAAATCGTGGAAGCTTATAATTTTATATACAAGAACTCTACACTCAAAAGCAGTCAAGCAATTATATTCATAAGAACTCCTAAAATCCAATGGAAAGTTCTTGCATAATTACAAAGAATAAAGTCATATGTAATGAGGCAGGGCAATGATGCAAGCACAAGCAAGCACATGCATACTCACAATGAGTAAGTAAATTGGCCAAGACAATTGTCAGCAGACCAAAAGCATGGTACCTAATGATGTGTGCTCCTAGCCAATCACAGCATACCAGCAGTGCCCGCCAGTTTCAAAAGGACCAACCAAAAAATGTTCCTGCAGCAGCTTAATTTCCCTAACCCCATAAAACCCCCTGACCTTTTTTACAGTAAAGAGTTTCTTTACTGGAATCTCTTAGAGTCTGTGTCATTGCTTCTGTGTCTTCTCACCTTTGCTCCCCCCCCCCCAAAAAAAATCACACAATGGGCAGCAGCAACAAGCCTGCAAAAACTAAAACTAAAATGTAAGAGAATAATATCATAAGGATTTCAAAAATTATGCAAACCTTCATGACAAATAAAACTATTATTTTTATTTTTGTCTGGGTCTCAGAGTCCTCGCCAAATTCCAAATGGTAAAATATTTTAACTGGTTTTAAGATGTCATTGAAATAATACTTTGATATGTACTAGATGTATTCAGTTCCAAGACTTTGCTATATGCAGAACCTCAACTATTAGATTCAGTGACAGATGTACAAGGAAATACATCAACATCTGGAAGGTCACATCATGGAGAGAGACAGTGAAAACACAGAATAAAAATTTAATCTTTTGGGAATGTGTGCTTCCTGGAAACAAAACTCCTATAAAGTAAGAAATGTAAATTAAATCCAAAACCATTACAAACTAAAAGGACCCCATATAGTCAAAAGAAAACCCGTAGAACTGAGAGTAATTGAATATTTTCTATGATAACGGGATACTATTTGGTATATTCAATTGGAATTCAGAAATAAAAATGCAAAAGTATGTTTATATATCTACTGTGCAAAGCCAACTTTTAGAAATTTTGGGACAAGTTAGAAAATATTTTACATTTAGGAGTTTAAGGACTTTGCAGAAACCAAAGGATGCAAGTGAGCTGAGAGAGATAGGCTCGGCATCACCATGTTCAAGACAGAGGGCTACCTTAAAATGGTGTAGCAGAAAGGGAGATGGGAGTACTTAGATTAACCAGGGAAGACAAGCTGTTGGAATACCCAGAAATACCTCAGGTGGCCAGCTCTATGATGCAGACACGGTGAGAAAGCCACTTGAGAAAACAGATATATTCTTCACTAGTTCTCAGCATTGACTTAGATGTTAACCATGAATCCAGCTCAACAGCTAATCATTAAATGTCTGTTTTTTTTTTTTCATTATTTGTTAAAGGTCTCACTGTTAATTTCAGTAAAGAATTACAGAAGCCTTTATAAGTGGGAGGGTAGCTGAGAGGGGGCAGAAGTAAGAAAGAGATGAAGAAACAGGATGCGATTTTATTTCAATTAATAACACATTGAGAAAGTCTTTGAGACTTCCTCAAGTTTAAAAATTAATTAAATTTGACTTTCTCAAAAAAATTAAGGAAGTCTTTGGAGAAAAAAAACCTTAGTGGTTTTCAACTATTTGTTCAATACAACACTAAACAGTCAAATTGACTAATTCTCAAAGTCCAAATGAGAGATAGTTATAAGAGTAAAGGAGGCAATTAGGATATATTTCTTTTGAAACAAGCTATTCTTTGGGATTTGGTATGGAAGATAAAAATTTCATATTTGCTTTGAACCTGACTGAAGTACAGACAGACAAGTGGATAGTTTGGAATGTAAGGTGGACATTTAGTGACATACTCATACACAGTGGTTATATTCACACAGGAAAATGAAAACACTTTTCAAAAGTCATGCTGAAGAGAAAAACGAGGAATCAAAATTTCAGTCCTAGGGTTCCTGAGTGGCGTTAGAAACCAAGAAGTCAGAGAAAAGATTAACGGGAGAAACGACAGTAGATCAAATGCCTTTACAAAGGTTTTTATAAATCTTGTGTTTCATTTGAAGCCAAGCGTTTAGGTTCAGGATGATGTAACTCAATGTGTACTGTAACATTCCCCCTGATTTGCTTATGGGTCCGGTGGGTTTTGATATTAAGGAGGTGGAAGGCTTCCAATTTTTCTTTTCTGGGAATTAAATAAAGCAGAGCTGCTTTTTGAGTGCTTATAAAAGAAGAAAATGAGCTGTCCAGACACAGTAGGTAATATGGTATATGTTTGAATATACCACGAAGGAACTCTTAGCAAGCCTCCAAGTGACACCTTGTTTTTGCCAACACCCAGCCAAATAACTCCCCTTATTTTGATTCTGAAAATGGCTCATAAGTATAAACTTGCAGCCAAATTGAAGCATTATCCAAGGACATACCGCTTATCTAAGCACTAGAGAAAAAAGGAAAAAAAAGTAGTCGCCTTTTGCCTGTTCACTAAAATGAAGACCGATGCAACAATCTTTTTATTTATGTTGAAGTAGAGAAAAGTATTTTAATCTATCAACATGAACTCCACTACAAAGAAAACATCAACTTTGATATGCTATCCATTAGCACAGACCCTGCATGAAGAGACAGTGGTCAAAGAATGAAAGAGCAAAAGAAACAACAAGCTTATACAGTCTTGAACCTCTTACATTCTCTTTACCTAACTGAGCGTTTTAGAGGTTATGCCCAGGGAGAGTGTTCACTAACTCTTATCACTCATCTTTAGGGGAAGGGCACTGTTTGTTCATCCTGGCTGCCTTATAGCTTAGCCTCTAAATAACCACACAGAAATTGTATTCACTAAAACACTGCTTGACCCATTAGCTCTAACTTCTTATTGGCTAACTCTTACATTAATTTTACCATTTCTATTAATCTGTATATCGCCATGTGGCTGTGGCTTACCTGGTAAAATTCTCAGCATCTGTCTCCTGCAGCTCCATGTCTTCTCTCTGGCTCTGCCTTCTTCCTCCCAGAATTCAGTTTCATCTTCCCTGCCTACGTAAGTTCTGTCCTTTCAACAGGGCATATTCTTTATTCATTAATGAAAGCAATACATAGACAGAAGGCCCTCCTACACCACTCACCCATTACCAACTGATCACAGTCTTTCTTCCTAAACAGGGGTTCACCAACACTAGACTCCAAGTAGCTATTACTAATTGGCCTGAGTAATCACGGGAAATTGGAAGGCGGGCAGATTGTTTTTTGCTCACAGTCTATCTGGGTAGGGGAGTTAAAACAGCAGAAACTTGAAGCTACTGATTATATCACATCTAAAATCAGGAAATGGTGAGGGGAAAATGCATGCTGCTTCTCTCTCCATTCATGCAGTCCAGCAGACTCCCAACCAAGGAGTAGTGTCACCCACAGAGGACATGCCAACAGGCGTATCCAGAGGCCCATCTCTCAGGTGTCTCTAGATTCTGATAGGTTGACAATTAACAGTTATCATGTGATGTTTTACTTTTTTGGCTTTTAGGGGGACCCACCACCCAGCTCCCAAATAAATCACACACAGAGGCCTGTTGAGTGCCTGGCCTTAGCTTGGCTTGTTTCTTGCCAGCTTTTCTTAAATTAATCTGACTACCTCCTGCCTCTGGGCTTTTATCTCTATTTCTGTATACCTTTCTTTGCTTCTTTTTCCTTGACTTGCTTTGTATCTGGGTGGCTGGCCCCTGATGTTCTCCTTTCCTTGTTCTCTTCCTTCTCTTCTCTGTGCCCAGATTTCTCCTTCTATTTATAGTCTCTGCCTACCAGCCCCGTGTATCCTTGCTACTGCCTTGCTGTTGGCCATTCAGCTCTTTATTAGAACCATCAGATGTTTTAGACAGGCACAGTGACTGAGCTTCAAAGAGTTAAACAAATGCAAAGTAAACAAAAGTCATACACCTGAAAATAATATTCCCCAACAAACAGCAGCAATCCTAATTAGCATACTTAGATGAATTGTATTTCCATTTCCAATGCATTCAAATTTTTCCAGAAGAAAAGTTTTGAAGGAAACTATTTTAGTGTGCTTTCAGAATCTTAGATGTTGATAGTTCCACCAATAAAAAATTAGAAAGTCGCACATTATGATCCATTACCTATCATTATTTATCAATCTATCCATTCATACATCCATTTTTGTTATATTTTTCCTTATCCTGAGGTTTTACGAGGTTTACACTTAAAATGTCTCTAAATTTGTTATGTGGATTTTCATCTAATCAATAATTATAATTTGCAAACTCTATGTGCAAAGAATACCTAATTATGCACGTCATGCTCGTATATTGGCTCTCTTGATGTTTTATAAATCTCTCTTTATCCCTTTCCCCTCAGCTTCTTCTACAGCCAAGTCCTCTGACCACCAGCACAGGGAAAGTATAGCTACCATGTGTGATGCTTCTAATGAACGCTTGCCCGGAATAACAAAACGCATGGTTGGCTGTAGCAGGAGGTAAGAAGCAACTGGTGCACAACTGAGAGCAAAGCTCAAAGAGCAGCAGCTTTCTTAGCTAAATGGAAATCCTTCACGGAGGAGGTGATGCTTTCCAGCTAAATGGAAATCCTTCACGGAGGAGGTGATGCTTTCCAGAAAAACTTTTTCAGCAGAAGAGAGAAAGAAGCTTGGAATTTCCTTCAAGTATCTCTTGGGATGTAGAGATAATGACGTCAATGCAGTACTTAAGACCAGATGTGGACTGACTTTAGAGGCCAAGATAAGGCTTTTTATATTTTTACAGATAAGTAAAAATGAGACCATAGAGTTTTCTTAGGTTGAGCATTTGTGATTTGGACTTGCAGAGAGTATGAAGTTATTCTTTTGTGAATTGTGTTTTTTCTTCTAATTCTTCTTTTGATCACCAGGCAGGAAGGAATATTTATTCATATTTTAAACAATAAAATATTGGGATATGAAATGAAAACTGAAAATCATATGTAATTGAATTGGTTGATATCAGCACTGGGAAACTTTGGTGGCTAGTATAAAATACTTTTGCATGAATAATAAATGTTATATATATATTATATATACACCTAGTGATTATGATATTAAAGAATTATAGTATGTATGCATACACTTGAAAAAAATCTACCCATTTCTCCCAGCAACAAATTTACTGTATAGTAAATTCGTATCATTTTCTATTTCCAATATTATGAATGTTGTTGAGCTGATGTTGCGGTATCTTTCTCTTTGTAGCTCTTTCTCTGGGTTGGATGCGACCATTGCTGCCTTGACTCAGAACCGCTGTGTTCACCCATGAGACCTTATGAAACTGTGTCTATAAACAATCTTTGGCAGGACCTGGACATTCTGGAGATCTCTGGGAATTCCAGCTATCACCGGGGTCATAAGCTTTCACAGGTTTCTGTTTCTCCCCCAGGCTCCACTGCCTCTCAGGATTCACAGTAGAAAAGCAGTTACCTCAGAATGCACTCTTCAGTTGTGTGCTTGCCTGTAAATTACCCAAGGGGCTCTGGTGACACAGTTTTTGGGAGTTGTCACCTGTGCTGTGATGGGATATTTTGATGATATAAATGTTTTGGGGGTCACCTATCAGCCTATAAGTAGCTCCCCAAAACTCACTGGTTCACCAAGATGGATCTGGTGGATTCACTGCTTTGGTCTCTTAAATAGATGCTCTGCCCCAATTAAGGCAAAACACATATGCATATGTATTTAGTTATAAAAATGTATGTATAACCAGGTGTAGTGGCACACACCTTTAATCCCAGCACATGGGAGCAGAAGCTGATGGATCTCTGTGAGTTTGAGACCAGCCTGGTCCTCAGGGCTACAAATAGAGATCACACTTCAGAACTAAATAAAACAAATAAAACATGTGTATCAGTATATTTTTTTATTATTTGCTGATTTAGCCTGAAGCTCTCAGCTAAATAATCTATTTATTATCTTCAACCTCTGTCCTGTATCTAAATTTAGGACACCTCAGAATTCTTCCAGGTCGGCAGGAACAACAGATCTAGGAAGGTTTATACAGATTGTGACAACGGAAAGACAACATCATTCTCCATCTGCTGGGAAGCAGCTCTCTCAGCATCATTCCTCATGCTGCCTGCTTGCAAATGTCGTGTAGCCCAGCTACAAGTGACTTGCTATCAGAGTTTAACATGTGGGCAATCCCAGAGTGCTGTAGGAAGTCTTACAGCCAGTGGTTACCCACCCACTGGGGCTTGACCTCTTATACTATATATGCTGATGTAGAGCATGTGTCCGGCCTCTCTGTTCCAGTTGCGGGATTCGTTTTCTGATCTCCGTTCAAACAAAGGATTCTGATTTGTGAGTCCACCCCTAAATAAATAACCACCTATTTCTCAATTCTGAGCTAGTGTGTGATTTCTTTTCAGCGTCACTCCACATTTGGCGCCCACGTGGATTTGGACTCCATGCCTACCGGGTGGACGGCCTAACGGCCTAGCCAGTCCAAGGCCCAAACAGTCTCCCAACCCTGCCCGCTTGGCTTGCTTTTACCTAAGCGATTCTTTGTAGAATCCCCGCCACAGCGGAGTTCACTGAGTGCAGCAACTTGGAAATCAGAGTCATTTTAAGAGTGGCTCCATATTTGAGCTCCATCGGCTCTGTACTCTGGATGTGCCCAGCTTGGATCTTATACCCTTCAGAACCACCGCAACTGTCTGGAGAGAACAGTCAGAAGCAAAGAGTTTTGTGGTTGTGCACACTCAGCAACTACACAATAAGGGAAAACAAGCAAGCTTCATTTGCGGCAGATTTAATCATCTCCTTCAACACCCCCTGTGATTGATTGTGGGCTCGTGGGCAAGTGAAGCTAGGGGAAGTAACATATCAATGTCCAGGCAGCATGCCAACAGGAGCACATCCGTGTTAGGCACGTGAAACTCTCGGGTCATGTTACAAAGCCTCTTGTAATTATACCGAGCTTATAAAGACAATCTTCTCATCTCTAGATACTTAATCACACCTGTAAGGACCCTTGATAATATAATAATTAATAATATTAATAACAATAAAGATAATATACCCACTGATTTAGGGCCTAGATGTGGAAATTTTGAAAAAGATATTATTTACCCTATTAAAATCACCATACTAAAGGAATGTAAAACTAACCGGAAAAGAAAAATAAGCTATTATTCATAAAGTAAATTGTATCTGCCTTGAGAATTTTATCAGCGTAGTTCATTGAACTGATATGCATTTGGGTGCTTGCTAAACACCCCAGGCCTCATGTCCTACACCTGGAAAAATGAAACAAATTTCTGACATAAGTGAGGACTTGTAGCCGGAAGCTTCTCTGTGTACTACCTGATGTCCCACATCAGGGACTTATGGGACATTATGAGGATTAAATAAAATTTAAAGTGTTCTTGCTTCGTTATCTGAGTGTGCTGTGGACATTGCTCTTTTGAGTGGAACACTTTTTCTTGCATATATGCTTAGCACTAGGGTTCCACATTGATATTACTTGATCAAACGGTAGCTTTAGAGAAAAAGAATAGTGTAAATAGTCTGTGAAATTCCATGTATTATCCTCCCAAATGTTCATGTGAAAAATGACTATAAAATGGCTTTTTAAAAGCTACTTTCTATCCATAAAGATCAACATACTTACATCCCTTAGTATGACTTGGGAATCAACTATTTAACTTGAAGTATGTGTTTCGATGTTCTTCATTTTCATGTCCATTTCTACGCTATAAAATAAATATGATGAGAGCCTTTGCCCAACATAACATTTAGCATGTACTTGGAACCCATTATGATAAAAAGGAGCGATAGTAGAATGGTGGAATAAACAGACTTCACAGTTGGATACTTCCTACCTTTAAATTCTAAATTTGCCATTAGCTGTCTCCTTAGTGTCTGTATTCAACCTCCGCAAATTTCAACTTTATCATTTTGAGAATGGAAATAATTCCACTGTTTTAGATGTGAGGATCAAGTAAGAAACATACCAAGACTATATATAATAATGGCTGTTGATAAGCAGTAATTATTTAATTTTTAAAATTACAATGCAACTAGCAAACAACTCTCTGAATCATTATTAGATAATAATACATTTTAAGCAAGCATAGATTTAGAAAAATAATTTCTTAAATTCAATTTATTTTTCTGAACCAGATAAGGAGCTGTGGCCCATTGCAAATAGTTTATTGACTGACTTTTAGAGCTTTTACTCTATGAGTTATACAGAAATACACATGCACCAATATGGGCAGTCTAATGTGCCTTCAATGATGGGAATTCACTGTGAGAATTCAAGGAATTAAAAAGTAGTATGCTATTCTTAGGGCTATCAAGAGCATTGTCTTCCCATGTTCTAGAAATCTGACACTGGGAAATATCATAGATTCTGCAGGTGACTCAGTGACTTGATTGCCTCTCTATTCACCTCAATATAATTGTTTGCTTGCTTTATTGAAACCCCCAAGGAGCGAGGTGTGCTACAAGACAGAAGTCACAGGTTTATCTCATCAATGATAGATATCACAGGCCATGACTGTACTCTGTTGGTTAAAGTGAAGAAGTTGTGGGAATGTTGTACAAGGTGAAGAGTATTACGGGTCCTAGATCCTTGAGGCTTTGTATCTATCCGTTAGTTGATAGGTATGTATTTAACTTTATTACATATCACCAAATGGGTTTCAAAGGAGCTTACTATTAATTCTCACTCCTACCAGCAGTGAATAAAAATACATTTTATTATAAGTGCTTTTAAATTTAGTTGTAGTGGGAGGTGTGGACATGTGAGGTGTTTATTAATACATCTCATATCGTTCCACAATGCTTATAGTTCTGAGTATGTGATGCATGTGTGTGTGCATACATCATGTGTGTGCGTGCGTGTGTGTAGGCCAGAGTTCTACACCAGGTGTTTTCCTATGTTGCTTTTATTCTGTTATTATTGTTATCTCGCTAGCTATCTAGCAAGCTAGCTATTTTATTTATTTATATTTGAAGTAGGGTCTCTCATTGAATCTGGAACTCATGGCTAGGACCTCTCAGAACCCATCTGTCTTTCTCACCCACGCTAGGACTACAGGAGTGTGTTACCACCACAACAGACTGTTTACATAGATGCTGGGGATCTGAACTCAATCTTCATGATTGTGGAACAAACATATTACTTGCTGATGATAGAATTACTCCTATTTCCATGTTCATAGTTTTTAGTACAGTGTGGTCTTATATAAGTTTTGTTATATTTGTCAATAAATGTTTGATACTATTGTGGGTTTTCCTACTTCATTGTTAGTACGTAGGAATAAACCTTTAGTAATTTTATTAGCCTATTAATATTCATATATTTATGTGATATAGTTTATGTACAACACATTCTTTTAGTATTTTTAGTGAGTTATCCTGCCTTTAGTTATTTGTTGTCATTATCACTTATGGAAAACAGAACTCTATAGCATTTTAATTATCTTAGACTATTATGAGATTTTAATAACTCATAAAATACATTTCTCATGTAATTTCTCAGTGTAATCATCTACATTTCATTACAACAAGAATTATTTCATATTGGCATATCTATACCCTTCACTTCTTTCTATGCCTCCGCATTCCTATATAGGTCACTTTTCCTCTTAAGAACTATATGCAGTTAAGATCACTTGTTGATTTTGCAAAGGTACAAGATCTGGTTCCTATCACCCACATGGTGGTTCACAACTATCTGTAATTTCACAGGTAGGAGATCTGGTGGTCTCTTCTGGCCTCTGTGACCACCAGGGACACAGGCATATTTACATACATGTAAGGAAAATATACACATATAACAATACCTTTAAAAAAGAACTGGGTTCATGAATTTATATACTATGGATATTCCAAGGACAAATTTTCTAAAATAATTTATTTTGCCTTTATGACTGCAGCAAGTTTTTATTTTTAATAGCAATTACTTTTTCATACAATATATTCTGATCGCAGTTTCTCCTCACTTGTCTCCTCCCAGATCCTTTCCACCTCTCTACCCACCAAACTCCATGCCTTCATTTTCTCTATCTCTCTCTCTAGAAACAAACAAGCAAATAAGACAAACAAACCAGAATTCAAAGAAAAAGCATAGAAAACAAATACACAGAAGACATACAAAACAAAAATGCATAAAGACACAGAATCAGAAACTGTAATATGGAAACAAAAGACCAGCAAGATTTTTAAAAATGCCCAAAGAAAGAAGTATAAGACAAAAAATATCTACCAAACTATCATTGTATTTGTTTGTGTTGCTCATCTGCTGGACTCTAGGCTTGCCCTTAAGTGGTTTATAAACCCAGTGAGTCTCCATTAAAGAAAACAGATTTTTCTTTTTCAAGCAGCTATCAAGAGGCAAGCAGCTCCTTGGTTAGTGATGGGAGCTCCTGTCTTCTTCTGCATGTTGTGACCTCATCAGGCCTGGACCCAAGCAGGCCCTCTGCATGTTACCAAATCTCTGCGAGTTTATCTGTATATCAGTCCTGTTGTGTCTCTTAACAATCTTTCTCCCTTCCTTCCAAGACTGCCCTGAGCCCTGGGTGGCAGGGAGAATTGATGAAGACATCTCTTTTAGGACTGAGTATTCCAAAGTCTCTCACTCTGTATATTGTCCAATTGTGAGTCTCTGTATTAGTTCCTATCTACCTTAGGAAGAAGCTTCTCTTAATGGTGGCTGAGTGAAAACACAGGCTTATGGGTATAGCAGAATGTTGTCAGGAGACATTTTATTGCTATGTAACTTTGACAGAATCATAGTATTTAGTTTTCAGTTATGCCCATGGCCTCTCCAGTCTCAGGTTCTTGGCCATGAGCAGTGTCAGGCATGGGTTCCATCTCATGGAGTGGGCCTTAAATCCAATCAGATATTGGTTGGTTACTTACATGTTTATGCCATCATTACACCAGCTCATAATGCAGGCAGGTCACCATTATAGATTGTAGGGTTTAGAGTTGGGTTGGCTTTCTCTTTCTCCTCTAGTGGTGTGCAAAGTACCTTCCAGGACCATGAACACTCGTCACCACATTTTCATTCTTCATTCATCTGTTGATGGGCATCTCTCCAGGCTGTTTCCAACTTCAGGCTATTATGACTACAACAGCACTGAACATAAATGTGTTTGACAGTTGTGTAGCTTGGTCTGTTTGTAAGTCTCCTGGCAGTGAGATCAGGACCTGTCCCTGGCACTTAGCTGGCTTTTAGGAACCTGCTCCCCATGCTGGATTACCCTGCCTAGCCTTTATGCTGGAAGAGGAGCTTGGACCTACCTCAATTTGATGTGCCATGCTGTTCAAGCCCATGAGAGGCCTGCCCCTTTCTAAATAGAGACAGAGGAGTGGGTGGATGAGGAGAGGGGGTAGATGGGAGTTGGGGGAGAGTATGAGAGGAGATAAAGGAGGGGAACCTGTGGTCAGTGTACAAAGGAAAAAATGTTAATAAAAACACCTTGGTCAATGATATACTAAACATTTGCATTAATAGGCTAACGTACATTTTGGAAAACATTTGGCAATTACCTCCTCAAATATTGTTTTTGACTATTTTGGAACTTAAGTAAAATGGAGGTTACTTCATTTGTCTGTCTCTTTTCTTTCATTCCATTTATTTATTGGTTGTTGCAGGAGGCTGCTTGTTGCGGGAGGCTGCTTGGTTCCTGGCTGCTCAGACCTTAAATAATCACACAGAAGCTATATTATTTAAATCACTGCTTGGCCAATCACTTAAGCGTATTGCCAGCTAGTTCTTATATCTTTGGTTCACCCATTTCTATTAATCTGTGTATCACCACGTGGCTGTGGCTTACAGGGTAAAGTTCCATCCAGTGGTCTGTCTCCAGCGGGGCTACATGGCTTCTCTTGACTCCGCCTTCTTTTTCCCAGCAGTTTAGTTTCCCGCCTAGCTCTACTCTGCCCTATCACAGGCCAAAACAGTTTCTTTATTAATCAATGGCAATGAAACACATTCACAGCATACATCACCTCCCACATCAATCCGTTGTTTATTTATTTATTTACTGTGTTTTTCAAGACAAGGTTTCTCTGTGGCTTTTTGGAGCCTGTCCTGGTAGGCCAGGCTGGACTCAAACTTACAGAGATTCACCTGTTCTGCCTTGAAAGTGCTGGGTTTAAAGGTGTGTGCCACTGCTGCCTGGCTTGTCTTGTCTTTCTCTTTATATTGTCCCCATCTTTGCATTTTTCCCAGCCCACAATGCCAGCTGGTTCAGTTTGTGCAAGTAGTTAGTATGTCTATTTACTAATTTTATCTTCTGCTCTGTCCAGTCTAAAATTAACGTTAGCTTCTACCCCATTTTTCAGTTCTAGAATGTACATTTGATTCATTTTCAGAGTCCACATTTTGGATTTTCTCTTAATCTTTTTTCTAACTCCAGTAGGAAAGATCTGTGTTGATTTTTTTTATTCTCTTGGTCACGCTCCCCTCCCCCTGCATCTTTGGATAGCTAACTCAGAAATCAGGAAAAAGTATGTGGAAGAGATGACACAAGGCTTAGGAATCTTGATGGCAGGTCTCCCCCTCTCTTCAGGACTTTGTCACCAAAGTAAGGCTAAAACACTGAATATTTTAGTCTAGTTTTTCAGCCAAACTCAACAACCTGTGGCAGTGCAGAACTCCAACTGTATCCAGTGGGAAGAATTGATCTAGTATAATCAATAACATACAAAGTTCATTACTTTGTCTCTAGAGGCTGGTTCCCTCTGCATAGAATGAGTCAAATATGTATTCTATACAAAACTCAAAAATGCTCCAAAGAAAACATGTACTCCAAATTAGCTCTTCTAGGAAGGCCTCCTTTCCCACCTGCATTCTCATCTTTATGATTTCCATTTATTTACAGGTTTTCAATATATTTTTAAAAAGCCCTTAAATGTACCCCTTTTTCATCTGTATTTTACCTCTGTCCCAGATCCACTTTTTGGGTATTGATTTCTAATGATGTGTTATGGATGTTCAAGGAATTTGTCAGCTTGGAATTTAGCAGTTTCCTTTAAGTTGCATTATAGGTTGGCTTACATATATTCATCATGAATATCTTTTTATTACTCAACCAATATACGTGGTTCCTTTTCCCCTCATTCATTGTTGCCTTGAAATTTATTGTCATGAAAATTGTTACAGTAGCTTGCTTTTTGTTCCCATTTTTTGGTCATATTGATGCTTTAACTCTTTATTTCCTCAAATGTATTTTATAGGCAAGCCGATGGACCTTTATATTTTTAATTAAACAAATAACTGCTTGAGGGGCTGGAGAGATGGCTCAGTGGTTGAGAGCACTGACTGCTCTTCCAGAGGACCCGGGTTCAATTCCCAGCACCCACATGGCAGCTCACAACTGTCTGAAGATCCAGTTGCAGGGGATCTGACACCTTCACACCAATGCACATAAAATAAAAAGTTAAATAAACCATAAAAATATTAAAAAAACCACAAATAATTGCTTGAAGAGTAAATATTGTTAGAATGAAGAAATTAAACTTCTAGTAATTAGGTTTAATTTATTTATTTTGGAATTTTGCATTAGCCATTACTTAACATATTTGCAATACTGTTATCTTTTTTGTTTGCCCTTCTTTCCATTACTAGTTTTTTTCTTCTGATGGCTTAAAATGATACTTTCTTTTGGAATACTTGCTTTTTACATGATTCCTAATGTTTATTCCAGCAGATTAATATCTTAAACTTTGTCAATGTCTTGAATAAACCAGCAGCAAGCTTTTTATTCCTTTGGACTTTCTTTGGACTAAGCCCCTGTGATTGCTAGTCTTACCTACTTGATTGAGAAGTTAGATTAGTAAAGCATACAGATTTCCAGAGAGGACATATTAAGGACATAATTATGGAGTCCTTTGAATATGGGTGACACCATACAGGATTGATGAAAAAGGGGAAAGAAAAAGCCCGTAAAGTCTACGCATCCTCTCCCACTGTTTCCTGGCCACCATGATTTTGCTCAGGCATTCCCACCTTTCCATGTTGGGGTGAAATTTGTGAACTCCTAAGATCAGTCCTTTCTTGTTCTTGTCATGCATTTGTCCTGGTGGCAAAAAAAGTGGCTAGCGCCCTCCTTTTCTGCCTTACATTAACATTACTAGATTCCTTATTCTTGTATTTAGCATTCTTAAGTTTACCCACTAGCCATTGGTTTGGAAGAGGGTGTGTATGTAATTATCTGTAGAAGTGGTGTCCAGTAGACAACTGGATTCATGGATTGGAGAATTGAAACTTTGACTCTATCCCAAAGTCAGCCATCTGGCCTGCCATAATGCATCCATATCTGCACCATAGTCAGAGCTGGGCTTGTTGTAGCCAGAAAACTCTGAGACATTTCTTCTTTGTTAGAAATAACTAAAGAAACTCCTGGTCACTGAAATAGTTCTTTGCTGTCTGTAAAGGGAATCAGTCCTTTTGATCTTTGAGATCGCCAGCAAAATCTACCTCTTCATTCACAATTAGTTTTGTTTAGTCACTTTTTCGATAACTCAAACAAAGGCATGGAAGATATAAAGGTAAAGGTTACTGAGTTCTGATTACTTTAAGTCTTTAAGAAAAGATAAAGTATGATTTTTGAGATCTACTTTATTCAAACAGAAATAGAAAGGCACCATATCCTTATAGAACATAAATTCCTTTTGATGGGAAATAGCTACATTATAAACACAGAGATGTTTTTGATAAAGTGTGTTTTAAAGAATTTGTTTTCTATATAGTCATGAGACTTTTTTGAATTATCCCTGATAGCAGTTAAAGAGCAAGGTAGTACAGTATTGCAATTTCAAGCTTAGTTTTAACTTACCCCAGCTTGTCATTTTCTTTAGGTTATCTCTGCATAAGCATTAGTGTTAAATCTAACTATCTGTTTGCTGTTAGGATAGCACTGATATTCATGCTGGCGTGTATAGAAGACAAGCTGCATTTACCCAATAGAGCTTAAGATTTGTGTTTAATCTAAAAACTAAATCTGTTTCCTAACCACTTAAAATTTTTCTGTGCAATATAAGTAATGACACTCTTTGAAAAAAAAAAAAACCTTAAGAAATAATTTGCAAACCAGGAGACTAAGGAAACAAGGTAAACAACTTACCCTACCTTACAGTAATGGTGATAACTTGGACTTGAACCTGGACAGATGCAGACATAAACTTTACATAAAATTCCAAGTTTGAGTTTAGCATTTTTATTTTCTTATTTTGGCTTCTGTCACCAATACTTAAGAGTGTATCATTATCAAGAATTAATTTAGAATGTATAATTTTCAAAGGTAACTTCTAACAAATTACATGTCAACTCATTCATTTCGTTCTGTAGGCAGACCTGTTATATAAAAACTTTGCATTTCATTTTTAACATCAAAAAGCAATCAGGTTGAAAGTTTTAAAAATTAACAATTTAATAATGAATATTTAGAAATGTGCTACACACAAACAGCATAGTAATATAAAATGCATACAATTTTAAACTACTTTTTAATGAACCCTTAATATGAATGGGTGATAAGTTTTGATAGTTACCAGATATTTTGAGGGCTCATTTTAAATATCATTTGGTCATGCATATAAAAAATAAATATGACAAATATATGGATTTTTGAAGTATAAATTGACATAGAAATCTATATATTCTTAATAGTTTTCATTAAAGCATCTTTGAAGAAGCATTCTATAACATGAATTTGAGAACTCAGATGTAAAAGAAAGGCTTAAGGTTTTATTAGACTTGCATAATTCACATACCAAATACTTACATAACAGTAAACATAAAACTGTTAAAGTGATATATTTAGTTATTTTATTCTCTAAGTCACTGACTTCAGAAAGTCACTCACCGGGGCTGGGCAAGGATGTGCATGCCTGTGGTCCCAGTCACACAGGTAGTTGGGCCAGGATCACTTGAGCCTTTGAGTTCAAGACCTATTTGGGCAACATTATAAAGCCCAGCCTCAAAGAGGAATGGTTGGTAGGTAGGTTGGTAGGTTGGGGCTACTTACTAGAAAAATTAGAAAATTCCCAATTTCAAATATTAACAGGGAAACAAAAGCAACTATAGGAGCAATTCAGAATCTGACTCTGTTTTCTGAGAAACAGTGAAGGAGGGATATGACACTGCTCCTTGAAGATTGTCAAAGCTTTGCTAGAATTTCTGCACAGGAGATTTATAAAACATCAAAAATGAAAACTCCATCATTTTCTCAGAACACAAATTTGTGGTAAGTCTTGTTTTCCTGATTCAGATGTTCAAAAGCTAAAACCATAGGACAGTAGATTGGGCTTAACAATGTTCAGATTCCCACTTGTTCTAAAAGACAGCTCTGAGGCAGCTGAGGGTGGGTGGTATCCGTTACTTTTCCTTGTCTGAATAGTTTAAATAAAACTTAATTGGGTTGCAACACTAATTTACAAAGTTAACACAGGAGAAATAGACTTTCCTGAACTAATTTAGACCAGTAGCCTTTAAGTACAAATCAGAATCATCTGAAGAACTTTGGCAAAAGTGAAGTCTGGTTCAATTGCCTAGAAATTATATTTAACTGTTATGGGATGGGTGGGAAAGTTCCCATAGAATTCTACTATTAAATAGGATTGAGCATCATTAATTGGTAATAATTAATAATTGCTACTCAAGATGGATTTGATTTAAATAAATTAAAATTCAAGTAAGAGTACTTTCTTTGTGACAGACATTATTATGAATGGTAATAAAAGGATTTTTCTATAAAATGATTGGATAATACTAATATTTATCTTTGCCACTTGACCAGCTGTGTGAGTTTATTAAGACAGCCCTAACTTTTACTATGCCTGCTGTCATAGATTTCCTTTTACCTTAACTTACTGCAGCTGCTCACCTGGAATTCTAACTGTAGTGCTTACAAGCAAAACCTTTTTCTAGGGATATATAGAGCACAACTTCATTTTCAAGTCAAAGTATATGAGGTATTCTCCACTTCATATCTGAAGTCACAAAGCTATACTCTAAGCATTGAAATGAGATATTGCTTTGATGCTTAACAAAATCTCCTGGGTCAAGAATTAACACCCACTGGCATCAGTGCTGGCATTAAATTATCTTAAAAAAAAAATCTATGTCAGATCACCTGGGAAACTAAAAGGAAAGGGTCTTTAATGCAGAACATGTTTCTTGTGACCTATTTATAAAAGATTTCTTAGCAAACATTACAGAAGCATAGTCATATATAATTAGAGATTAGTTAACTCAAGGGAACTTCTGACTAAAGTTAACTAAGGGAAATTATGAGAGGTCAGTAGTTAAAATAAATAATAATAAAAATATATTCCACAACATAATTAAGAAATTAGTGTTTAAAAATAAATGTCACATTGTTTTGTGTTCAGTTAAACAGACTGACTGTAGTGGCTTAGATATCTAAGAATGATCAAGGTGTGACTTGAGAAACAGAAAACTGATTTAAGACCAGAGAGTCTAAGGTAAAAGATATTACTATAATCACTCTAAAACTTAGAATGACTGGAACTTTTCAGGATGACAATATGTCAAGAAACAGAACACTCTGGGGAGCAAAAGTCAATGAGTAGTCATGATTATGTAGCTCATGTTAGAATACTCTGTGTGAAACAGAAAATATAGTGTTAGTGAGCACCACTAGGAATACAGATAAAACTACCTGCCTAATTTTAGAGTGAGGTTAAGGACAAGTCTGCAATTATGTAAATGCATTCCTAAGCTAATATGTTATAACTTATCTGTTATATGAGTGATGCATGATTTATTTTAAAATGTTTTATCCACCATTTCTTCTAAACCTCAATTAAAGAACACACAAACAGTATGCACTTGTAGTACAATGTCCGTTGGGTTAATAGAAGAATTACTGAAGGAAAAAGAATGTCTTCAACGAATATCAATCCATTGCTGGATCCAAGAGATAAAGAAAAAATTAGAGGAGAGCTCATAAATGGGAATTCACAAAATCCAGGATATACTGGATTCATCTCCAATGGTTCATCTTTGACATCCCATATTATTTCAATTCAGATTAGTAGATGGACCTGCCAGCCCATGCCCACCCCCCCTACCTAAAAAAAATCCCACACCCTTTTCTTTCTATAATAAAAGTTTCAAGTTTTCACCTGGAATTTAAGATTTCTACTATAGTCAGCAAATCTGTGTCATATCTTATAAAACATATATCCTGGGGCAGATAGGTCTTCAATGAAAATCTTGTTTTGATCCTATAAGGAGGATCTTATACAGTATATATCCTTGACATTTTTCAGAGTTTCCAGTATTAGCAAACACATGAGATAGAATGAAAGTCTTTGATACCACTGTTATATGATAGAGAACAGTATTATTCTCCATTTAAAATGCGTTCAATCTCTTCTAGCCTTTTCAAAGCAGCAACTCTTTTCCTCTCAATTTCTTTCATGTCTTTTGTTGTTTTATGGGGGGCCTCTTTGTCTGCACTTTTTGTTGATTGCTTGTTGGGTTTCGAGTTTTTATGATCACTTGTTTTTATGAGTTCTGCCGAACTGGGTTCACTTTTGATTTCTTTTACATTCTCAGAAAGGATTTCATCTTTTTCTTCTGTACCTGAAGTCATATCTACTGGGGACACTGGCTGCTCCACAATACCAGAAGCGGAAATTTTATCCCTGACTATACTCAGATGGCGTTGAATATATTCCTCGTGAGGTGCTAATGCCAATGTTTCCACCAGGCATCTTTCAGCTTTTAGGAAGTCCTTCTCTTCAAAGTACACGACACACAGGTTGTGCTTTCCTTGCACGTTGCTTGGATCCATTTCCAGTATCTTTTCAAAACACTTTTTGGCTCCAGGTATGTCCTTCTTTTGGTTCATTAGAATATCTCCTTTTAAAATGAGACCCTTGGTATGGTCAGGGTAATATCTGAGCAGCTCTTCTAAAATTGGCAATGCCTTTAGCTCCTTAGCAGTCTGCGAATACAGGAGAGCCAGGTTAAACAAAGCACTTCTAAAGTCAGGTTGTAATTTGATGGCTTTCTTCATCCAAATCTCAGCTTCAGAATCTTTTTTGTCATCCATGGCAAGCATGCCCAAATTGAAATAGCCATTGGCATCTTGTGGCTCTTCATTTATGTAGCTTAGAAGCCGTTTTCTAGCTTCAGGTCTAAGTTTAACTTCACCTGAAAGTAATTTTATTTAAAGGAGATAAATTATCAGTGAATGAATCATTTTCAGGTGTTTTGTTATATTACACTATTACAAAATACAACAACAAAGCAACTTATTTCTGTATCTGAGCACAGAAGTAGAAATCCAACACATCTTTCTTTATAGGAAAGACAATGAGCTTGAAAGATTCAAATGATATGTTTGTTTCTTTGTCAATCAGCACCTTGTAAGCCAAGAGGAGAAATTTCCTTAGTTTGGAATCTAACAGAACATTAGAGAGGAAGAATAGATAAGAATTTAAGACACAGGATTTCCAAAGATGTGTATTCAAGTACAATTCTGCCATTATTTTGAGTTTATGCATCAAACAAGTTCTTCAATTTCTCTTGGTTAAAATACTGAATTTTCTAAGAAATTACAGGACATGCATGTACATGTACATATATACTATATATAAAAGCGCAGCAAGTGTTATAGTAACTATAAATATCCCAGTCCTGGTATATTAGCTCAAAAAATTTAGGAAGTTTCATGGTAAAAATACACTATTTAGTATAAATCTATGAGGTTTTGAAAAACACTGAAATAAGTTTTTAATGTTCTTCATGTTCATACATTTAGATGAGAACTTGTGTTGGCTAATGAGCAATTTTCATAATTATTAAGATTCTAAAAATGCTAGTTTTCAAATTTGTACTTTTTAAATATCAAACATAAAGACCTCCTTATATTGTTTTAATTGACTGAATGATTAATAAAGAAAATATGAAAATACATCAATAGGCTCAGCTCTTAGACGAGTCACTGTCTACATCAATTCTGGTACTGATTAAGTCCTTACCAAATAGAAGACTGGGACAGCAAAGTCCACTTAAAGTTACAAAAAGTTCTGATTTTATGTTTCTTTCACTTCTGTTTAAAGAAATATATTCTTTATATTATATATATATAAAGAATATATAATATATATAAATATATATAGAATATATGAAGGAAAGATTTTCAACATAAAAATTAACATTATAAATTATTTATGCTATCTTATGAAGAAAACATCCCTAAATAAAATATGGTTCAAAGACAGATTTATTGTGATTGATCTTAGTTTACTAAATTATAGGAAATACAAGAAATTATAATAACATTCAAAAAACAAACTAAATATATATAAAGATTGTGTTTAAAAGAAAATGGCCCCTAAAGGGAGTGGCACTATTAGCAAGTGTGGCCTTATTAGGGTAGTTGTGACTGTGTTGGAGGAAGTGGGCTTTGAGGAAGTGTCACAGTTTACTTCCTGTTGCCTGCAAATCAAGATACAGAACTCTCATCTCCTTCTCTAGGACCATGCCTGCCTGCTTGTCACCAGGTTTCCTGCCATGATGATAATGGATTAAACCTCTGAAACTGCAAGCTACACAAATTAGATGTTTTCCTTTATAAAAGTTGCTGTGGTCATGATGTCTCTTCACAGCAACAGAAAACCTAACTAAGATAAAGATACACAAAGACCTTTCTTGTAAGTCAGAGTAAACTAACAGGAGATTAAATATATGATAATGCCCAGGGATCCTTGAACATAGTTACAACCCCTCCCCCACAAATGCTGCAGTATTTGGACTTTATACTTACTATACAAGAAGTTTTATTATGTTTATATAAATAAAATAATATTGTACACTAGTTAGGTGCTAGTTCTAGAGTATCTGAAAAGTTTTAACCCACTCTAGGAAAATGAGCAAGGAATACTGTCGCGTATGCTGTTTGTGTCACCTGGAAGGACTTTATGCCCAGGATTTTCAATATCACTATAAGTTGTCTGATGTACACAACTTTATTATGATTGGCTTTTCTGAAAATGTTTGTTATGGCTCTTGTTATATATTAACTGACTAACTACAGACATAGTTTCAGAAAACTTACCTGATTCCTGCATTAAAATAGCAGAATTGAATAATGCTAGTTTATGTTTGGGATTAAGTTCTAAAGCCCGATTAAAGTTCTTCAGAGCTTCATTTGGTTCTTTAAGTTCAATATAAACAATCGCCAAGTTGTACCAGAGATCTGCATTATTTCTGTCCAGCTCTAGCGCTTTAAGGTATGCCTCTTTTGCTTTGAGAGGTTTATTCATTTTTAAAAGCAGCTCTCCCCTGTGGGAAGTAAACAGACAAGGTTTGCTTACAGTCTTACTAGCCACTTCCCACTTCGTAAATACCACTTGGACTAGATTTAAGCCTTCCCACACCATGGCTTTATTTTCTTTTACCTTTTATTCTTAAAAAGTCTCTGTTAAAAATCACTTTACGAAACTAGTCTCAAATCTGAACTCGTACTTACATATTTTAATACTATATAAAAAGTGCATATCTGACTCTGGATGACAACTTAGAAAAGTAATTAAGGCAGGGTGACTTGTGTTAAAAAATGAATCACAGAAGGGAGACAAGTAACTGCACAACAACATAGCAGTTAGCTACAGCGGCAGATTAGCCAATCAGATGACACTGGAACACCTGAAAAAATATGGCTGTTACTGGGAATTTTGGGTCTTTAAATCTATTCTCACTGGACAAATTAGCTGAGACCTTAAAAATGTGAAATCTCTCTTTGTATATTAACTTAGTCTCCTTCAAAGTACATTTCTAAATGACTAGTCAGAAAAAAAAAAGGAATTTCCAAATGGTTGGTTTAGAGAGCACTTATGCCACCCGCTGGTTGCTTTCAGAAACACACTAGACTTGGCCAGGTTATCTATAGTCTTTCCAGCATGGTTCCATTTTGAGTTCAAGAACTTAAAAAAGTCATTTTGCTTAAAATTTGTGAGGTTATTTTCACTAAGATGAACAAAGTAACTTCTAGGCACAAGACCAAGGTATTATTTTTATGTAGAGATTACTGAGAGTCTTTAGGGAATAAACTGAGGGCTGGATATGGAAAAAAATTCCAGTTTAGGAATTGATTTTAATCTTTTAACCTCAAAAAGTTAAACTCAGAATATACTTTTCTCAGAGAAACAATGCTATAAATTAGGATGATCTTCATGGTTAGTATATAAAACAAAGTTTAACACACAAGGTCTCTTAAGTATAAAAGTGATAACATGTCTAAGATAATATACAAAAATATTAATATCAGTTTTTTTCCTTTACTGTCAACCAAGAAATCTGCTTTGTGGTAAAGGTGACAGAGACAGAGAGACTGATAATGTTTACAAGACACAAATGCATCTCATAAATAGTCTAGAACTCCTTTAGCTAGTATAATAATTCCCTTGTCAATTTCAAATTACTTAAGTTTGACTGGTAATTATGTTGAAACATACATGTAGACAGATATAACTTCGATTTTACAGTGGTGGTTCTAAAGTAAACTACGATACCTGCTAATGTAAGCCTGCTTGAAGTCCGGCCTCATGCTTATTGCCTGTCGATAGAGCTGGTCTGCTTCCTCCAGTCGGGACTCATTTGCTCGGATGAGGTTGGCCAGATTGATATAGACATTTAGGTGATTTGGAGCAATTCTGGCTGCATATTTTTTACCAGGAATAATCTGTTTAAGAGAAAAACATGTTTGTGTGTTTGATAGTACAGTTGCAAATAAAAATAACAAGTAAGTTTTCCTACTGGCTCACTTCAAATAACACAGAACCTAAGGCTGGGCTGATAGCTAATATAACTGATAACTAATCTAACAAAACAAATGATAAAAATATAAAAAGCAAGCAGGGCCTGTTTCACATGCCTTTAATCCCAGCACTAGAGAGGCAAATGGATTTCTGGGAGCTAGAGGCCAGCTTGCCCATCAAAAACAAAACAAAACAACAACATCAACAAAAAAACCCAAAGGGAAACAAGCACTTAAAAGTACCTGAAACTATAAATAGATTTTTTGACACTGAAAGACTTATATTGTTTTCGTTCGTGCCAGCTAAGAATTTTCCTGGCTTTCTGCTTATACTTCTCTTGTATTAGTCAGATAAATCGGAACTTTAACAGGTCAGGGTCTCATACTCTCCAACACAAGGTAAAACCCATTTCCGTCCAGCTCTGTTAGCTCTGGTGTTGTCAAGAAAGTTATTTCTTGGCTGCAACAATAGGGCAGCTAGCTTTATTTCAGAGTCATGCTAAAGTCTCACTTGTCTTGTAAAGTTAAAAAGTAAAATGCTCTAACTGAAATTCCAGAATTATACACAATATAAATATGGATCTTTTGTACCATATATCCAATGACCTTAAACCCGTATCTGCAACAACTGGTTAGCACAACAAAGCAGTGGAGGCGGGAATAGCTGCTGTTTTATCACTTGTTTTAATTTCTCTGACAGGAGCAATTCTGACCTCACTGTTTAAAGTACACAAATACAATTCTCTTCATTTGGTCAATATGGCAATTTATAATCAGCATCAGATATTTATGTTCTAACACTCAGCATTTACATGTGAACTATACAACACATTTAAAAAAAAATCAATGAAGCAAGAAATTATGTCTAGTGAGGAACAGAAGACCGAGAGATATACTATAGTTTAATATCAATCAATTAAGTAAGATTTTTTCTGTTTAGGCAATTCTTAGTCCTATGGACATGACACAATAAATAAGGTAACTTACTTGAGGCATTAGTGATTTAGCCAACATATAAGATTCTTCTGCTTCTCTAGTTCTGTTCAAATTTTTGTAAGTTCTTCCTACATTCATGTGGGCACCAATATCATCTAAAACAAAGCGAAACAAAACATATGTTGACAAATATACTAGGCAGTTTTCATTATAGCTATTGAGAAGGCAGGTTGTCAGCAACAAGCAAGAGAACGGGTAAGCAGACTGGCCCTGCTCTTTCTGAAACCACCTGCTAGACCTCCCCACTGACAGCACTGACGGAACACTACAGAATGACTCAGAGCACTGCAAGGACACAAGCCATGAAACTCGGGAAACTTTGACAGCATCTTTGAGGGTGAAGGAAGAGAGAGAGATAAAGACAAGGAACTTTCCTCACTACATTCTACTACAGAATACCATAAACAATGTTTTTATTTCCTTAATCTCGCAATTTTGAGAAAATACAGCTCAACTCTATAAGTGAAAATGATCTTGGTAATTCCTATAATTAGGACATGGGTTTAATTAACACATGTGCACCATGTTAGAATTACAGCTAAGAAATGGAAAAACTTGTAATTAAAAGAAAACTTTGTGCATGTGATCAGAGTGGAATGTTAGGTTGGTAGGTTGATAAAAGATGTTGTGGTTGTTCTTTTTTAAATGATGATACATTCTCATGTAATTTAAAGAAAATTTATAATGTTATGCTAATACCAGAATGTCAAGAATTTCTATCTCATTTCCTGATATGGAAAATAAAATGAATAGTAAATTTATTTAGGGGGCGAATAAATATGCATCTTCAAGAAAGATGAGGACTAATTACACAATAGTTTAAGAAAGACATAAGTCTAATAATTATTTCAAAGGCTTTGAATAAAGTTGAAGGGAAGGGAGATCTTCAATCGGACAGCTTTTACTCAACACCAATATCTAACAGACATGACAGGGTTTCAATTATGATTTCTACTTGCCTGCAACACCGATGATATTGCAATTGTGGAACAGTAGTTTTCTGAGTGCAACTCCCAGGACACATAGGGGCCAAGCATATATACCTTGGGCATTCCCCTAGGAGGAGAGCAACAGTCCTAAGATCTTGCTATGTGATGTTCATATGTTTCAACTGAGTGTACTCTATAAAAATTGCCAGAGGAGTAAGTTTTGAGAACTGGATGTTCCTAACAATTTTGCTTCTGTCCTGAAGTGCAAATAATCCAACAGTCTGTGAATATATAAATAGATGGACAAAGTAGTAATAGCCACATGAAGTACTACTCAGCCAAACAAAAATATTTTTTAAAATTTATGAACATTGATGAGTATCAAAATACTGAAAAAAAATAGGTCTATAGAGAATGATTTTTGTCCACATACAATTTGAGAAAAAACAAAGAAATATATAACAATTGAAAGCAATTCTGTCTTATTTGTTGGAAAGGATTATAAAAGGATAGAAAGATTTGGGAGACTGATGGATATTTTCATTATCTTGGTGGCAATGGTCTTATGGGTACAAATACATAAAAACATGAAAACTTGTATTTCTAAAGAATTGGTTTTTTTGGGGGGGCAGCCAGCACTCCTCAAAATTACCTTCAATGATTTGTACTTACAAAGAATTCTAATTCCTCAAGAACTACTCTCTATTAATTCTAATTTCTATGATTTTTATGTTTTATATTTTAACTATAAATTTTAAGTAGTTAAAAACACATGGATACTCACAGATATTTTTGTTGTGTATTTATATGTATTTTTAACATATCTTCTATACCTTACAATAAATATGTATTTTTGGTATATTTTGAGTAGGCTAATCAAAGCAACTGAGGACCCTAAAAATTAAACTCACAGAACCCTGTTCTCCTTTTAGCCTGGTGTAAACTGGTTCTGGGCTGTCAGTCAAAGGTCATGTATACAGGCTTTGTGCTCTTGAGAAGTAGTGGAACATTTGAGAGATAACTAGTCAAAGAAATTAGGTCAGTGCAGGTATGCCATGAAGAGAACATTTGATCTTAGGTCCTTTCTTGTTCTTCTCTTTGCTTTCTGGATCTCATGAGGTGGGCAACCTCTTCTGCTGTAAACTGTCTTATGAGTACTGTCTACCCAAAGGCTCAAAGCAATTATCAAGTCACCTAAAAGTTTCTCTTTCTTCTTTTACATTATCTCAAGTATTCAATCCAGCAATGGAAGCAGTAATAGTCACTGTACCCCACACCTGTAAATTATCTTCTCATTTCCTAGCTGCATTGAAAACAATGTATTTGTTTATATAGCTTACATTTACCTACTATAATATCAAGGGCTAGACACTAGCCTAAGGTTTTTAAAATGAGTATTTAACCATATATTACACAAGAGACTTGATTACTTTTCAAAACGTAGTATGTAGAAAATTTGTGATTGAACTCATTTTTATATAAGGTCGATTTGATATCAGGTTCTAAGCATTTTTTTAAAGGTAGCGCAGTCTATCCACATTTGTGTGTGTGTGTGTGTGTGTGTGTGTGTGTGTGTGTATGTGTGTGTGTATCTCACAAGTGCCTTAATCTGCTGAGGCCTCTCCTGGCTCAAATTCTTGATCTTTCTGTTGCCCAGTCTCCTAAGTGCTGACATTATAGGCCCATGGTACCATAACTTGTTTCAGAGTCTAAGCTTTTAACCACCAAACAATTGCCTCTTTTAGCTGGCCTTGGTCATTCTGTTACTTTCGGTAGTATCTTCTAGAAATGTCATAAAATAACATTATTCTACCTGCCAAGTGACTATGACCATAGTCACATAGGAAGAATACAAAAAACACATTATAAATGTTGTTTGTATTCAGTGTTTTCAAGACTATGTGCTTATCCAAAAGAAACTATAATGATGTTGATCATCTATCATCCTAGCCTATGGCTTATTAAAATCTACTTTTGAACATGTTGATGGTGAAGACATATTCAAGCTATATATGTGTGTGTGTGTGTGTGTGTGTGTGTGTGTGTGTGTATATATATATATATATATATATATATGATGGAAGTTTACAATAGAAATAGTGAAAAGCAAAGGGGGAATTACTTAAGGCTGAGTACTTACATCTACAACATCCTGTGATACAGTGCACCACTCACATAAGAAAACTGATCACAACATCCTGTGATACAGTACACCACTCACATAAAAAAACTGATCACTCAAAAAATCTCACACATGCACTTGATTTAGTGGTTACAAAAATAATGAAAAAGAAATCACTACTCCAACATAGAAGTGAGAAAGACAAAAGTGAGGAGGCTTCAACCTTAAGTGCTTGATAGAGAAGTGATAACTTGAGCTGGCAAGATGGCTCATTTGTAAAAGCACCAAGCAGGTCTGGCACCCTGAGTTCTTTCCCTTGAACAAGACTGAAGGAGAGAACTGACGCTCCTGACTGCTCTGTGACTGCCACAAGCTCATGAGCACAAGCATGCAGTGCAACAAACAAGTTTTTAAGATAAAAATTCTGGAATAAAAATCTAAGACTTCAAAAATAATTGAATTAGAATTACTACATTTAATGCATTTTGCTTATGTATAGTACAGTAAAATGATCCCAGTGTAAATCATGAATTAGATGCTTACGTTGCTACAAGGAAGCTCCATATCGTCAACAAACCAGTATTTCAAACATGCTAAGAACGAAATTAGTAAATATAAGACAAGAAACAAGTACATGTATTTGATCTTGTCACTTTTCTCCCATCCCTTTAGAATCAATTTAGATTATAAACATCGATCCCTTAGCCTTTCTTTAGTAAAGCACATTGAAAAGAATTCTAATCCTTGGCAATGAAGTAATTCAAGCCTACAAGATCTTCACCTTAGTTGAAAAGAGGAGTAAACCACTTAGCTACATCAACAGATTTAATTTTCAGTTATTACTAATCTCAAGCAAGGTGCTAATGCTGTTTGGCAACTAATGTTTTTCTAGCTGCCTAGCTCTGCTTCAGGTGGATAAATAATGAGAGCTTACAAAAATGTAGTTTCAGGTTATATATAAATCTGTACCAGAATATCACTAGAATAAGATCTCTAGATTTAAATGCACACTGTAGTTTGTGAAGCACCGTCTATATGACCATTTTGCATTCTCTCCTGTTCATACATCTCAAACAGTCCTTTTCTTCCCTGTCTACTGGTAATTTTACTTTTTCACTGAGGAAACAAGCAAACAGAAGGCAATTTCAGGCTTTTCCATACTCCACTCAGCTGCATCACTTCTTTTCTCAACTACACTGAATACACTGGACGTCTGCCTTGTTTCTCCCACGAAATGAAGCTGTCATTCTGTCACCTTCTTTTTGCCAGGCACCACAGCTTTTAATCTGCAACACCCTTTAATTTTCTCTTCTTATACTGTTTTCATAATTCTTCTTCTACCCCCTTGAACTAAGCTTAATCAACCGCACGTCCCTCACTGCATGTAATGTATACATTAGTGCCATCTAACAACTACAATTTTAATACAGCCTTAGAAAATAAGCTACCCCACAATTTATTAATGAACACTGTTTACCTGGCTGAACATGGGTAGCCTGCAAGAAGTATTTCAAAGCTCTCTCAAAGTTTTTCTCATTTTCCAGAGCATGACCCACATTATTCCATAATTTGGCATTGTTTTTATTCACCTTAAACACAAGTGAAAACAGAATGAGTTATAATCAGAAAAATACCACCACCAAAAATCCAAACACTCCAGTTCATAGACATTTCTTCAGTTAACTATTGGGAAAGAAATGTTTTATGAAAATATTCCTAGAAATGAGACAAAAGACTATACGATCTCCCTTTCCTCTAACATATTATAAAACCACAGCAGTTTGATTTCATTTATGTACTAGAAATGTTCCCCAAGTTTTATTTGACTAGAGCATAATCCTGTTTGAAAACAAACACTGCAGTAGTATTTATATTTTGTTTAGGAGAGAAGGTACTAGAATATAAGGATATACTTTAGAATGGACATGTTTTAGACAAGACATATTTAAGGCTATTTACATAGTTTACTATGGAAACAGAAATGCTGAGATGAAACTTGTGAGATCCATATGTGTGCTTAGAGTTCACATGGGTAGAACATGTTACATAGCCAAAGGAGTAGGGCAGTGGCTGGAATGTAGGCTTTATTCAATGTTCTGAGAATAAAGACAAGCAAAATTCATAATAATTATGGATACCATTAATATACAAAATTTATGGATTAATAGTATGGTAATGATGCTTCAATTACCTACACAGCTAGGAGGAAAGTAAAACTGCATGGTACAAGAAGAATCATCCAATCTTAGGTAGATGTTATATGAAGATATCTCATAGCTAATTATAGTGGTATGTTATTTGTGTTTTAATAAACAAAGCTTGCCTGAAGATCACAGGGCAAAGCAGCCACACTAGTCAGACATAGTCAGCCATACAGGCCAGGCAGTGATGGCATACACCTTTAATCCCAGCAGTCACACCAGTTAGCCATCGAGGCTGGGCGGTGGTGGTGCACACCTTTAATCCCAGCACTAGAGAGGAATATAAAACGGGAAGAGACATGTCTCAGGCTCAGTCTCATTATGAGGATTAGTAGAAGCAGGATCGCCCATTTTGGTCTGAGGTAGATGTAAGAGCCAGTGGCTGGCCATTTTGCTTTTCTGATCTTCAGCTTGAACCCCACTATCTGTCTCTGGGTTTTTATGATCTGTGCAACAGCTATTAGAATGAAGCAGATAACTCAATAAAGCTAAGTAAGGGAAACTAAAGAAGATGTCAAAAGGAGGAGTTGGAGGAGTGGCTGAGCAATGTAAATCATGGGTTGCACTCACAGGACTTGAGTTTGGTACTTACCACTCTCATCCACATCAGGCTGCTAACTGCCTGAGACTCCAGCTTTGGGAAAACCCAACACCTCTAGCCTTAGTGAGCATCTGAACTCACATGTCCACACCCCAACACAGACAATTAACAAAAAACAAAGAGTCAAGAGGAAATATGAGTTTAGAGATTTGGAAGGGATAAAAGACATGAGCTTGGGGGGGAAATTTCATTTTTAAATAAAATTCTGTCTACCAGCTCCATTCCCAATAGTGCTGAGCCAGTGATATTCCTTCAAACAGTAGGCTGGCACTTTTGTTATATATTTCATCTTACTGAATTAATAATGCATTGACTATAGAACTCATTATTTTACATACTATTAGTAACAAAGTCACTAATTAACTCTGAGATGTCATATGCTGTGGGACAATGGTCTGGTACCCTGTAAAGATTTGTCACTTGTACTGTTTTAATAAAACACTGATTGGTCAGTAGCCAGGATGTACAGGCAGGGCGACAAGAACAGGAGAATTCTGGAAAGAGGAGAGGCTCAGTCTGCAGTCGCCACCCAGACCAAGAAGAAGCAAGATGAGAATGCCTCACTGATAAAAGGTACCAAGCCACGTGGCTAACACAGACTAGAATTATGGGTTACTGTAAGCTATAAGAGTTAATAAGAAGCCTGAGCTGCTAGGCCAACCAGTTTATACTTAATGTAGGCCTCTGTGTGTTTCTTTGGGACTGAACGGCTGTGGGACTGGGCCGGACAGAAACCACAGTCATATCCTATAGTATCTTGCTATTAAGATATTGAACGGTAAAAACTGTATACCCATGAACTAAGAAGATAGGGTTTTATATTTTAATTTTGTTTTGTTTTTGATTTTTGAGATAGGGTTTCTCTGTAGCTTTGGAGCCTGTCCTAAAACTCACTCTGTAGACCAGGCTGGCCTCAAACTCACAGAGATCCACCCACCTCTGCCTCCTGGAATGTAAGGCATGTTCCACCCCACCTGGCTCTATATTTAAAAATTTTATCATGTAACCTTTAGGTGAATTTTGCATACCATTCCTAGAACTACTTATATATTCTTTAGACATATAATTAAGTAGCACCTAGGGAGTTGGTTATGGTATGTACTATATAAGAACAATTTATTGCTTCTTGGCTAATGTGGAATCAATTATCTGCCTAAAAATATAGTAAAAACTTGGTTTCACAAAGAAATACATTCCTGTCATCTGAATAATAATATTTTACCTTTAATGCTGACATAAACAATGTATATTCAGACTCCCAGTCCCAATTCCTATGGAGTGTTTTCAAGGCATGGGTTAATATCACCACAGACAAACAAATCCAAGATAGCTTTTTCAAAACACTGTTCAAAAGATATAAGGAGAAAAAATACTGTCTTCATCACCAAAGGCATTTTACATCTTAGAAGAGGAAACAAACATGTTAGATATTTCCAAATTATCATTCTGAACATTTAGAGAGCATAATACTCCCAAATTAAATAATACAAATATGGGCTTCCAATTGAGACTTCACTACATTTTATTCATTCTTTGGGTTTGGAAGATCTATTACAAAATTCCCACATGACAGCAAAATCTGAGGCAAACATTTGTATAGAACCTATACAACTTTCTCATATATTTTAAACAATATTTAATGGCTATACAAGAGTTTAACACTTTACTGCTAAGGGACAATGCTACATTAAAAATCTACACACATCTGGTACAATGCAAATTTTTACTAATATATTGCTTTTCTATTCTCTGAATATTTTTATGTATATTTTTAGGTCAGAACTGTCTATTAAAAAACAGAGGAAAACCTATAAAACAGACAAAGATCCCAAAACTTTTGGCTAATTGTTGACATCTAATAATTCGCTTACAACAGGATGATTACTTCAATCTCTATTATCTAACTTAGTTAATATTCTGAGTGTCTGTCTTTGGACAGTTTAATAATATGGATCAGATACTATCGCTGGAAGAATTACAATGTGGATTATAATCAACACTGCTGTTTACAAGCTGTGGTGACCTCAGGCAGTTCAGGTAACTAGTATGAGCTTCAATTTTTACATATGCAATGGAGTATAGGTGTGTTAAAGAAGAAAATAATTCTAAATGTCTATCACAAATAATCATTGGTACTTAGTAGGTACTAAAAACTGGCGGTGATGACTGGATACACTGGTAGAAATTACAAGAAAGATTTGGTAGACATGGATGAAAATTGTGAAACCAAATAAGATAGTCTACTGAGTACATGTTTGTCAAAAGAGGCTAGATGCAAAGTGCAGAAAAAAATGGAAATATTCAGAGTAGATATAGTAGGAAGAGTATGAGCTAGAACTTCCATGAGATAATTAGAAGGGAAAAGATTATAAAACCCATGGAAATAATTTTTAAATAAAAGTCCTGACTGGATATAAGAGGAGGTTAAGAGTGGTATAGACAGAGTCAGCTGTAAATCAAAATTTAGTATCATATTAATATTATTTGACTACTAAAATTTGCTTGGTATATTTTATTGATATACTAAATGTACACAATTCCTATGATTATGCCAGTTTCTAAGAATACTGTTCCTTAACTGTTAAAGCAACATGGAAACCCACATTATTTTATAATGAAGATGGAGATAGGAAATTATGAATGCTTGGTAAACACATTTTATATACACTAAGAACTCAATATGATTCTAATAGGGTGATCATATCTTAGTCACTGCATATCAAAGTGCTTGAGTTTCAACAGCAGTCTCACTGTCTTCACTTGGGTTCGTCATCTTGCACTATAATATAAACTACACAGAACACCGAGTGACCAGGTGGTGAAGAGCTTTTCTAACTTCAGTTACAGCTACCAGGATGAAAAGACTAAAAGTACGGCTTATAAAACTGACTACATACAGACTAAAATAATAACATTAAATTTTAATGTATTTCATTCTAAATTTCATACTCATCAGATGAACTAGGATTTAATTTACCTTTTATTTGAAATTTTTTGCCACCCATGAGCTACTAAAATACAGAAGCCCATGCTAGGAACATACAGTACTCGCTCGGCAACAACAAATCCAACAGGAAAGAAAAGATTTGAGGCAGGAATAAACGGTAATGCCATTAAACATAGTGCCTAGAATGAAAAAGAAGACAGAGAGCACATTAAATTAAAAAAATACACACATGACAAACAATAAAAGCTTTTATAATTTATTTTGAGTAAATGCGTTTGTAGAATATTTAAGATGCTGAACAATGAACATAAAGGCCGCACATGGGTAATAACATCAGTGTGCACATAAGCAAGCGTGAGACTTACTTTGTGAGGCTGCCTAACGACTTTGTGAGTCATCATTTGAAATTAAACCCTGTACTTTTTACAGCATTAAATATATGAAAAACATAATTAGCAATATTTCATCTGTTCTTTGATAAATACAACTTTTAGTATAAGTTTACTACAAAGGTTCAGGTAATTATATCAGAAGTCACTTTTAAAAGAATGAAAATAGCAAAAAATCCAATCAAAAAATGGCCAGGGAAGACATACAAACAACCAAAGTTATATGAAAAATGCTCTATATTACTAATTATCAGAGAAATGCAAACTTAAAGTTCAATGAACTCCATCTGAGTAGAAACTATTGTCAGAAAGGCAACAGAAAGTTGAGAAGAATGTAGAGAAATGATACCAATGCATACTTCATGATAGGAACTGGATTAGTATTGTTATTACATGGAACAGTATGTGACTCCCTCAAAATATAAAAAAACCCACAAGTATGTAATCCAGCGATCCCACTAGTTTGTATCTAAAGGAAAGGAAAGCCCCACACTGTAGCATATCTGTACTTCCATTATTGCACCATGATTCAGAATAGTCAGCAAATGGAACCACCTTGGAGATGGGCAGATGGATGAACAGATAAAGTAGGGCATATATGCACAAGAAAATCCTATTTAGCCTTAAAAGGAAGGAGAAACTCCTGCCATTTGCAACATGGACAGTAGTGATGGGCATTATGTAATCTATGTCACACACCTAACACTTATACAAAACAGTGATAGCAGAAACTTAGACCAGAACGGTGTTTACCAGACTGAGGCAAGAAAGTCTGGAGAGATGTTGATCAAGAGACATAAACTTCTGTTACATAGCAAAAATGAAATAAAAAGAAGAAAAAACCCTGCAGATTTAACTTTTGTGTATGTGGCAACAATAATTTGAGAAAATGTCAATAGATTTTTTTCAGCAACACAAATTACAAAGGTAGGTAACAGACAAAAAATGTTGGTTTCTAGAACATTACTACAAGAAACTACATGGTCGTGGAGTCTGAAAGACTGAAGTAAGGCATGGTCTAGATTAGACACCAGACTTCTGGTTCTATAGCTTGTATGTATTCTGGTTATTATAGCTTATATAATATTTTTTATAAACGATTTTTTCTTATTTTTACGTGTATGTGTGTCTATGTGTGCAGTGCCCACAGAAGTCAGGTGAGGGCATCAGATGTCCTGAGAATGGAGGTACCAGTGCTTCCTCTGGAAGAGCAGCAGTGAGTGCTTTTAACTGCTGAGCCCCCTCTCCAGTCCCACACTGTAATCCTAATATATGTTTAACAAGAGGTTTATACTATGTATATAAAAATAAAACTGTCCCTTTAAATCAGTAGCATTTATTTTTTAAAAGAATCACTAAAGTGTCAGCACTGCATTCTGAGAAGATGTAAGGGCATCTAGATTTCCTGTCCTTCAGAAAATGGGTGACGTGTGGCTGCTTGACTGGAAAGCCACCCATGACTGAGCGTACAACACGGGAGGATCTAAGTTTGAGAGTTTAGAACTCACAGCTGCATACATCTGCTTCTTTACTTTGTTTCCCTTCTCTTTTTAGTTTTTCCTTTTGTTTTTGAGATAGTAACTCTGGTAACTTAGGCTGGCCTTCAAACTGAGGCATGGCCAAGGATTACCTTGAACTTCTGATCTTCCTGCCTGCACCTGCAGCCTCATCCCTAGGTCCCTTTGTTTTGTTTTATAGGACTTAGTTGAATATGCAATTTAACGGTTCAGTTTCAGAAATATGAAACTTTTGACAGGACTTGGGGGAAGACTGTAAGTTCTTGTACTGCATTAATGAAATGCAGATGAAGAAGCATCACATCAAGTCCTGTGTCTCAAATTTCAGTATTTTTATAAAAGTCAAAGCACGAACCATTAAGGATATTTTTTTAATTCTCGTTCCCTAGAAATGCATAATAAAACAACAAACTAGAGTAAAGCTATTTAGATACAGATATTCCTAAATCTGTAGCTAATTAAAAAAAAGGCAGTCCAAAAGCAATTTTATTTGAAAGATTAATAGTATTCATTCAGATATACCATAGATTAATGACTAAATTACATAAACAAGGAAAAGGACCACTCAGTTAAAGTCTACTGATTCTATGACTTGAATGATAAATTATTTAGAAGTTCTAATTAATGACATACTAGTTAATGTATGCCAATCTCATTAACTGTGATTAGCCTACAGTTTTCTTCTCCTAATAATAGAAATTTCTTTTAAGAGGGATGTTATAGGCTGGAGAGACAGTTTAGCAGTTAAAAGCACTTGTTCTTCAAAAGGAACTGGGTTTTGTTCCTAATTCCTCAGTGTCAGCTTAAATCTGTCTGTAACTCCAGTCTTAGGGGATCCAATATCCTCTTCTGGTCTCTGCAAGCATTAGGAACATACATGGTAAACAGATAAAGATGGAGGCAAAAGGCAAAACACTCATATAAAAAAAAAGAAAAAAGTAAAAAAAAAGGGGGGGAGTGTTAGTGGCAAGAGCCAAGAGCTTAAAAATAAATCCTAAACTTAATTCTTTTGTAATATCAACTATTCAATCACCTTGAGAATATTTCCTTATAAACCAAAATGGGGACTGATAACTGTTTGCATTATGTTGATGATATATATTTAATATCTTAATAGATACCTATATGGAATCTGTCCTTGGGTACTACTTTCTTCCCCTGCTTCTTCAGATATCTTCAAAAAATTCAACATTTAAGAAAATTAGCACACTTAGAGATTATACACAAAACAGTTACGTTCAAGGGCATACATACTTCTTTTACATATATGAAATAACATTACTTATGTAAATGTACATTTATTTCATTGCTCTAATTTTTAAAATCTATCTGCCTATCTCTTTTTATTTGCCAAACTTGGATTCTCCTATCTTTCAACTGTCCTTCTAGCACAAGTTCATAGATAAATAAAACCTACCATTTATCTAGCTATTTTGTGCAAATTTACTTAAGCAACAACGGACTCTTAGAAAAAGTAAGACTGGACTGACAAACTCATATCACCATAAACTGAAAGTCACCAGCTTCTGATCAATTCCAAGACTGCTCAGGATTTCTAGGTTTCTCTGATTTGTGCAATTCTGTTCTCTTTGGCTTTGAATCTTGACTGCTTTTATCAAACTTCTCACCCATGTTTTTACCAGGAAACCACTTTTTTTAACTTATGGGAGGGGATACTGAAGGGTTAAGACTAAAAAAACAAAACAAAAGAGAAGAAAGCTTTCAGTTGCCTTTACTAACCTTACCAACAACCACGCTAATGCTCCCTCCCTCCCTTCCTTCAGTAACACAACACTTTACCCTTCCAACTTAAACCAAGCTTTTGCTAGGTGTCCTGCTGATCGTCACAAACCTATTACTTACCCAATTTCTTACTTACTCAACCGCTTTCTACATAATGTAGTCTGCATACCTACATCTAAACATACTGCCTCTGGAACCACAGGTACCATTGTGTAATCTGTCCCCATTTATTCCATCCCTCACACATAAGACAACTCTGGGATGCAACTTTTAGAGTTGTGGTTACAGTACTTGCTTGGAAGCCACTTAATATTTCAACCAAATAATTTTGAAATCACAAAGTCAATCCATCAGTGATATCTTTGTTTCTAAAAAGTCCCACAACACAAATGAAATACTTTTTAAATATCAAGCAATGGTCTATCTGATGTGAACTAACTCTCATTTTCTCATGTTCCAATAAAACCACTTCAGTGATATTTCATCAAATCTAACACTTTCAAATTTAACTTTTTTTTTTTTTTTTGAGTCTATCTCCTACCTAGATTGTTTTCTAGGATTCAGAGTCCAGGGGTAATTCTTCTTTTACACTACTCAGCTATATTAACTAGTTTCTAGGAGAGAATTAACATTAAGAACTCCACAGCACCTGTTAAGAGTGCCCTCTTGTGACTTGACTGATACTAAGCAGCAACTGATGGAGAACTGTTAAAAGCCTTTTTGAGACAGGCCTCTGCCAGGTTTCAGCCCCCACCCCCACTACTCACCTAGCTACCCTCTGGTTTCAATTAGTTCCTCCAGACTAAGGAAAAGTCTAAGTGAGGCCTAAGCCATTTCTTCTCAACTTCAAAGACTGTTCAAAGACTCCAGTAGGACGTTTTCAAGATATAACTTTGCATGTTTAAGAATCTTTTTCCTACACTCTGCATTCTTTCAAATTCTTTTTCTGTATGTTGTCCATTTGTCACAAGGACATTAAAACTCTTCTCACCACAGTAGCAGGTAAACAGATGGCAATCATAAATTTATATTGAACAAGTACGTTAATCTAGTGGTGCTAGCCAGAAATGATGTACCTGTGAAACATTAGACTGCTTTCTACCATACAGTAGATGCTGAAGAAAATGTTACCTTCAACAATTAAAAATAAAGGGGAAAAATAATTCTTGCAGTCAAGGCTGAAGGAGGAAGTTATTAAAATGTATACACACACAAAATTATTTTGAAATAATCAGAGGTCTCTGGACATAGCCCCACTTAGGGAGTAATTAAAATCTTGCTAATAGAACTTAAAATCTATATTACTTTTAGTTGCATATTGCATGACATTATTTGCAATGCCAGGGAAACAAGTATACAATATAACCATTTTTTAAAATGTGAATAAGAAATGTAGAAAAAGAAAATGAATGACAAAGGCATTTGACTGTGATTTGTTTCTATCAAATTAGAAAAAAAATATTATTAGCTGTTTTACATAGCTAATTACGTATGCTAAAATATACCTGCCAATTAATTGAATTATTCATTTAATTCATAATTTATATAAGGACAATCTAACATATGTTCATAAGTTGAGAATGATCTATAAAGAAATATACTTCTAGAAGCATACACAAAGATAATGTCACATGTAACCAACTAAATGCAACATTATTTGAGAAGTTAGGATTTCTTACCATTAGGACGGTCTTCGAGGAATCACCAGGGTACCGGAGACTGAATATTCCCAAAGCCCCCAGAAAGCAAAAGAAAGCAAAAGTGGCAAGATTTCGAATATCTAGAAATGACTCTATAAGTGGTATTGTCCCCATGGTCCAATCACAGCAGAGCTCTGAAGGATTCAACAGAAGCCAAGCATTCACAGGAAGGAGGTAGTTAAAAGTCAGCTGTCGTGTAGGGGTTGGGCTTACTGCAGCTGGGTTATCAAACCTGCATAAACAACAACAACAAAAGTATTAAAAATGTTTTTCCCCAGTGCTGAAGACTGACTGAATAATAGGCCAGCATTCTAAACTGAGCTACATCCCAGATGTTGTTTTCTTGAGACACCGCTATTGCTTGTACAACTCATACTAACCTTGAACTCAGGATTGTCCTTAGTTTTTCAAGTATGGCGATTACATATGCATATACTAAATACATAGCAAACAACAGCTCCAATTTTAAATGTTGTGGGCTTTGATTTTGTATTTTTTAATAGTGAAGAGAGAAAGGGAGAAAGAGAAGGAATCTGACTGAGGGCGTGTGCATGACATTACCACACATGGGGACGTCAGAGGACAGCCTACGACTTGGTTCTCTCTTTCCATCATGTGCACTCCTGACTCGGTTCTCTCTTTCCATCATGTGCACTCCTGAGAACTGAACTATGGTTCTAAATTTTGGTGGCAAGTGCCTTTACCCACTGAGCAAGCTCAGCAGTCCCCATCCCCACTTTTTAAATACAAATTTTACTTATTAAATATATAAGAAGAATACACAATTACTTTATATGCAATACTCTTGAAGAGAAACCAGGTCAGCCCTTTTCAGTAATTACTAGAATAATCCAGACATGAATATAACATTCCGACACCCTGTAAAAGTACTTTCATTAAATCATGACCTTCAAATTAAAGGTCATAAAAAAGTGGTATGAGATTCAGATTTATTTGTTGTATGGAAGCTTCTAGCATATATAGCAATGTTATCCTATATGGATCAAAGTTTAGGGCTAAATCCTAATAACAATATAATCTACATTGGAAGTAGAAAGTAGAAAAAGACAGTAAATTGGGAGCATGGGGACCTTGGGGGAGGTTTGAAGGTGGGAGGGGAGCAGAGAAAAATGTAGAGCTCAATAAATATCAATAAAAAATAATAATAACAATTAAGATTCCTAGGGAAAATTTGTCCTTGTCTTTTCACTGCAGACAAGTCTGCATCACTTAGGGCTTTCTTTCTGCTTTGAAACAAAACTGAAAGTCACAATTCTAACACAAAGTATTTAGCATGGAAGCCCACTCAGCATTTTGTGTTCTCAGTTTTCTCCTAGTAAGTACTAACATGTCCATATTTCGTTTTCTCCAAATCATGAGATATGAATTTAATTACTAGCCTAATTTTTGCAAATTAAGTAAAATTAAAAAAATAAGTAAATTACAAAGAATATGTTTACATATTTGGTTTTAAATCCAAATACTAAATTTAAATGACTATATTTACATATAATCCTTAAGAAACCAGTCAGTGGTTTAAAATTAAGTACCATCCTCTATCCTATTTGAGTAGATTTATTTTGAAAAATATGAAATGGCTGAGAAAAACATCAATACTGTTTGAGCAGTGTCATTTAAACTTTCGTAGTTGATTATACAGGAAAATAACCATCTTTAGAGTCAGAGCGTGAGTTGTGAGTCAACGAGCAGAGCTGAACTTAAAGCTTTCTCCTCCTCGAGAAAACACTACTCATTTTAAAAACGCAACAATTATTGATTTAAAGAATTAATATTTAAACAAACCAAACAATAAAATCAATTTCTCAGGGTCATATAATAAAACCTAATTTATAAGCATATCTTTAAAAGCTTTTACTTTGAAAAATATATTTGTACTCAGTATGAACCAAATAAACACACTCATATAGCACAAGTACAAACAATTTTTCAGAATGACTGGAAAAAAGAACAAAATTATTAAAACTGAAAGTAAGAAAAATATAATTCAACTTGTTTCCAATCCCTAAATGAGTCTAGTTGAGCAAGGATAGACTCAGATAAAAGATAAGCTGAAATTAATCTTGAAAATAGCAGCAGCAGCAGCAACAACAACAACAAAAAAGGCTGAGAATAATTACAGGGAAATACTACAAATGTTTGTCTTGGAATAATCTGAAACTTTTTTTATAATCCATGCTTATAATGCATTTTGAATCTGAATAAGAATTTATTTTTTCCAGCCAGAACTTGTACTATGCAGAAAATGTCACTATGTGGTTGGTTTTTTCCCACTCCTCAATTACTTCATGTAATACCAGTTACTTAAAATTATGGGGGACTAGCATGAATTTCATTTTAAATTTTAACTATAATTAAGTGGGAAAAAGTTAATGTTACAGCAGGCAACCATGGAATGAGATTTTAACTTCTTAAGATCGTCACACTAGAGTGGGCACTAGGTCCAATGACTTAGTGTCCTTTACAAGGTGAAGGCAAACAGATGCACAAGCAAGGCTACATAAAAATGCTATATAAAATAAAACTTGTATGAGGAAGCTACAAGTCAGGGAACACCAGTGACAGCCAGCCACTACCAGAAGCTAGGTACATTGATTCTAGGTTATCTAGTCTGCAGTTGTTACAGCTGTTACAGCAAAGCTAATAGTCAGGAAAGAATGTCTTAAAAAGAAAATCAGAGATAAAATCTATTATTAAAAAATATCTGGAGAATATTTAGTGGTTGGCTAGAAATTTTCATAGTTTAGTTCCAAGGTAGAGTAACCTGAAAGCTCTTGTGAAGCAAAGTAATTCCTATCCTAAGGTTTCACAAATAAAATTTAAAAGCAAAAATTAAAAGATAACACAATCGTTTGAAGTCAGTCTGGTCTGCAAGAGCTAGTTCCAGGACAGGCACCAAGTTATGCAGAGAAACTATCTTGAAAAACTAATAAACAAACAAACAAGTAAAAGATAACACAACTTTAAAGAACTGAAATAGTCATGGAAATATGTCAATGTATTCTTAATGCTTTGCTTCCATTTAAAAATTACCAGGTATATGACTAATAAATACAAATCATAATGACAAGAAAATTTGCACAAAACAAACAGACCAAAAAGAATCATACACACTAGAACATACAATTAGAGACCACAAAACACAGAAGCAGATGACTACTAGGGATGAACACAGCCCGTTTCACAGTGATAAAGGGATTATCAAAATATCACAACAATTTTAAATGCTTCAGAGCTTTAAAAACACATGAATTAAAAATTACCAGAATTTCACGAAGAAATACACAAATTTACAAGTCTGGTCAGAGAGCTGAACACTTTTCTCTCCACATTACTTGGTAAAGCAGACAATCATCACTCATGATATGAACACAACACTATTATGATCTTTGCTGTGAAGTTTTCATGCACAACTGTAAACATATAGACCAGAAATAATGTTTATTTTAAGCAGTATATGTAATTTTATGAGTATATTGATATCTCAGTAAAGCTGTTAAAAAATGAAATGGAAACTAAAGCCCTTCTGGAACATTTATGATGACCTAAAAATCTTCTGTCAAAAAACAATGGCAGAAAGCTAAGCTGAAGAACTTCATACCTGGTGAACACTGGCAGCTGGGACTGAATAACCTGGACTCTGATCACGACAAGCAATAACGTACTGACCATCAGGACAATGAGCTTTATGAGTGTCTGCAGCATAGAAACGGGAATACTGCCCTTCCCACGGAGAAACTGTCCGGCAACTGTACATAATAACGGCAAAGTATACTGAAAAGAAAACCAGTTTCAGTGACAGACACCAATAGCGCACTAATTCTAAACACATGCAGTTAGAGCCGAAGTGAGAAGAACTGTAAAATGATATACAACTCAGAGAACTGATAAGGCCTGAGGCCTTCTGGGTAACCCTGGCAAACACTGAGCTACAGTGTCACAGGATCCCTGGAACTTCCACAAATTGTAGAAAAGATTCTCGTCCTTAAAACATGAAGGTGTCATAATACTGTAATAATTTCTTGGTGGGCAAGAGGGTAAAATATAGTTATTTCTTATAAATTTTGCTATTATTATAGTAAGCAGAATGTTTTATATGTAATGATATACTTAGAGAATCAGGTTATTAAAATCATTAAGCTAGAACAAAAAAGAAAATAAAAAACTACATTTTTCCTTACCCCTTGGGCCACAAATACTTCATACACACAACAAATTCCGACGACTGTTATTCCTTGTTCTTTACATAATGTTGCAACAGCCACTAAAAGCACTGTCAGTGCAATTGGGGTCCACACTGCAATTAAGAATAGAAAAAAATGAATCTATACAAAAGTTTTATAATGTCACAAAAGTTTATTTTAAATTATTCTTAAAACTTTCTCTCAAAATTTTTTCTCATTGACCAAAACTTTATATTTTATGATATATTTAAACTGTGTACCTTTTACACTATATTGTTCAAGCAAAATATCAAGATGCATAATTTAACCTAAAGAGTTTTGTGGAAATAAAAAATATCTAGGGTAATACCAACTTTTAAAACAAAGATAAATTTGGATAAATTAACAGGACTGAACATGGTAATTAGTGAACAATCAACCAGAAATGAAGACAAATTATCTGGAATTATATCCGTCCTAGCGACGATAGGAAAATGGGACAATAAGGAATGGAACACTTTCAGTTTTAGTGCTAGGAGTATAAAGAAAATGGTAGATAAATTCCTTAAAAATTAGTAACGGGTGAGCTGTCCCAGGCAGCAAGGAGCCAGCCAACCCTGACCAGTGCCACTGTGACTGAGCTCTCCCACCTGCCACAGGTGGCGAGGGGGGCATCCTTCTCTCACCCATGCCACCACATGGCAGATTGGAGGGTGGGACCAGCTCTCCACTCTCCACTCTCGGGGCTGCTCAGCTGCACTCTGCTCAGGAGAGGTGCTGGGCCCATTTTCCTTAATGCTGCACCTGGTGAGGGGCAAGGCCAGTTTTCCCTAGTATTGCAGTCAGTGAGGGACCAGGACAACTATCTGGAGCCCTATCCTCTTGGCCTTCGGTGATAACAGGAGCCAAGGACATCAACACAGACAGCAGCTGCGGCAGGGCCACAGAGCCAGACGGACATGGGTCTTGGCAGCAGACCAGGCCTGGACAACACCATGGCCCTGGATAGCGAGCAAGCCACCCACCTCAGCCTGCTCCTCATCACCTTAACCTCTTCAGATCTGTTTTTCTCCATAGGACATGAACCACGTGTCTCTCTCTCTCTTCCATACCCCATCATGTATTTCTCACCATAACTGCCTTGTGGCTCTGGGCTGAGGTGGGAAGCTACCTGAAGCAGTGCTGGAAAGCTTCCCATGGTAGTGAAGGTGGGGAAAAGCTGGTGGGCTGACAGGCCCAGAAGCAGGGCTGAGTTGGCCTACCCTAACATCCACCCCATCTGTGATCTGCTGGAGCATGTAAAGGGGCTGGTCCTGCAGATCCAAAGCTGCAGGATCTCCACGACACAGAGCAACAACAGGATGTCCAAGTCTCAGTGAGGGCCCAATATTGATAGTGTAGCAGAAATCAGAGACCCTGAACCAGACCACTGACTCTGCAATGAACACTTTCACGTAAAGATACACGGATTAATGGGTATACTCATGTGGCTCGCTGAGTCACACTATAGCTTCCACAACAAGATTTTTCTTTTCTCTTAAGTTTTTTTCTTTTTGGGTGGGAAGTTGTAAGGGCTGAGGGCAGATATGAACGGATGGGAAACGAATGGGATTGAGATGCATGATGTGTAAGCCAAAAAGAATAAATAAAAGTTTTAAAAAATTGGACTGAATTATCATTTTAGCTCAGCAATCCTACTCCTCACCTACAGAAGGTGCTAGAAGGAATACTACAATCCAAGGAGGTTAACTACACCCATTGGAACACAGGCAATAAAGAATCTTGCTCCAGCATAACCCAAAGAAGGAAAACACACGTGTGTGCACACACATACACATATACACAACCACTACTACCAACCACAGAAAAAAAGGTAACAGGAATCACTGGTCACTGATATCTTTCAATATCAATGGACTCAAGTTCCCACTAAAAAGACAAAGGCTAACAGAATGGATGTGAATACGGGATCTATCATCCTTCTGCTGCATGCAAGAAACAAACCTCAACATTAAAGGCAGACATTAACTCAGAGTAAAATATTGCGAAAAGTATTCTAGGCAAATGGCCCCAAGAAGCAAGTGGTGTAGCTATTCTAATATCTAACAAAACAGACTTCAAAACAAAATGAATCAAAAGAGATGGGGAAGGACACTTCATACTCATCAACGGAAAAAATCCACCAAGATGATGTCTCAACTCTCAGCATTTATACTCCAAATGCAAGGGCACCCACATTTGTAAATGAAACACTACTAAAGCTTAACTCACACATCAACCCTCACACATTGATAGTGGGAGACTTCAACATCCCATTCTCATCAATGAGCAGGTCCTACAGACATAAACTACATAGAGAAATAATAGAGCTAACAAGCATTATCAACCAAATGGCCCTAATAGACAGCTACAGAACATTTCACCCAAACACAAAAGACTACACCTTCTTATCAGCACCTCAGGGAACTTTCTCCAAAACTGGTCACATAGTTTATAATTATTAATAATCATCCTACGGAACAATAAAACATCAGAACTGCTTACTACTAAGTAACAAGGAGGGTTCAAAGTGGGATGTTTGGATCTCCTCGAGAAAGGGAAGTAGAAGAGATTTTGTGGGTGGACTGGGGCTGGTAGAGATGGGAACGGGAGGGATCAGGTGGCAGGGGAGAATACTGGAAGAGATAACAGAAAAAAAAGGGGGGGGCATTTCAGGGTGAGATAGAAACCTAGGGCAATGGAAACACCTAGAACCCACAAGGGTAACCCTAGCTAAGATTCCTAGCAACAGCAGATACGCAGCCTAATCTGGTCCAGTGAAGTATCTGGGCCACCAACCCAGCCACATAACCTTCGATCTACAATCTGTCCTGCCTACAAGATGTGCTTGGGTAAAGATGGTGCAGAAATTGTGGGAGTGGCCAACCAATGACCGATCCAGCCTAAGATCCATGCCATGAAAGGAAGTACACAATGACACTGCCTGGAGCGCCAGGACCCACAGGCTGGACAGCCCCGAGACCTAGGATAGAACCAAACAAGACTGAAGAAAGAAAAATGCCAATGTAATGATGTCTAACGTTATTCCGCTATACTTATAGACTGGTGCCTTAGCCTGTCTAACTGTCATCAGAGAGGCTTCATCCAGCAACGAATGGAAACAGATGAAGAGACCCACAGCCAAACATTAGGTGAATCTCGAGGAATCCTGAGGAAGGAGGAGGGGGAGTTCTAGGAGCCAGAGAGGTCCAGGACACCACAAGAACATCCACAGGATCAACTAACTAGGCGTATAGGTGCTCACAGAGACTGAACTGACTACGAGAAAACCTGCATAGGACTGACCTAGGCCGTTTGCATATATGTTACAGTTGTGGACCCTGATCTTCTTATAGGACTCATAACAGTGGGAGCAGGGGTTGTCTTCTGAGTCTTTTGCTGGTTTTTGGGACCCTATTCCTCCTACTGGGTTGCCTTGTCCAGCCTTAATACAAGGGGGAGGGTTGCCTCGTTTTACCACAAATGTCATGTCAAAGACATGTCATGTTTGGTTGATATTCATGATAGGTCTGCCCTTTTCTGAATAGAACCAGAGGAGGAGTGAATTGGGAAGGGGCACAGGGGACATTGGGGAAAGGGCTGGGAGGAGAGGAGGGAAGAGAAACTGTGGTCGGGATGTAAAAAGTAATAGCAACAATAATAAAAAAATCATTAAAAATAACTGAATTGAAAAAACCTTTAAGAAACTTTGCAAACTGTTCCCACAAGGAAGTCATACTTAGGAAGACAGATATGTTTATATTATATATACATGTATTGCTATATCATATTGTACTCTGCAATATGCATTTTGATTTTATATGTTAATTCCTTTTTAGTGAGACAGGAACTCATGTAGCCATGTTGGCCTCCAACTCACTACACCATCATAACTGAGGATGACCTTGAACTTCTGATCTTGCTTCCATCTTCCAAGTGCTGGGATTATAGGTCTATGCCACTATGTGTAATTTTATAGAATGCAGGGGACTGAACTCAGGGATTTATAAATGCTAGGCAAGCACTTTTACCAACTAAGCTATATCTCCATTAATGACAAAACATTCATATTCATACCACCAAAAAAAAAAAAAAGCAAGGAAAAACTTGGGAGTTTCCATACTCTTGGGGGGGGGGAAAGGTGAGCTAATGTATAAAATATATTCAAGAGTAAGCTACACGGTAGAGATATATTTAACTATGACGACACATAATAAAAGTTAAATTCTAGCAGGCATTGAACTTGGCCTAAATACTATCATGGGTCATTAGCTATTATTTATCAAAGACAACTAAAGGGTTGGGGCAATAGCTGAGTGGCTCATGCACTCACTGTGCAAGCAAGAGGACCTCAGTCCAAACCTTGGAACCCGTGTAATGCCAGGAAAAGTTGCATGTATGTGATCCCTATGCTACAACAGCCAAATGGAGACAAGAAAATTCCCTGAAGATTGTGACCTAGTCCACAACAGTGAACTAGTCTCAACGTGGAAAGTGAGGAACAATATCAGAGACTGTCCTCCGAAAGTCACAAGTGTGTGACTGTACTCCAGCACACACACATGGGCGTGCACGCACGCGCGCGTACACACACGTCTACACACAACTGAAGAATTGGTACTTGCATTTTTTATAGAAAAAAAAACAGATGAAATTCAGACTGACTCTGAATCCGACACTTTAGGGTTATTTGATCATAAAGAGGAACCTGCCGGTTCTTTTAATATTGACAATATTATGTCATTTTTTTATACACGCTAAGGCAGAACAATAAAGGCAAACCCCAAATGCTATCTTAATTATGAAGCACTTGAAATGAATAAAAACTTATTTGATTAAGTTTCATAACTACAATAAAAAAGTTAGGTAGATACTTACCTATGGAATTATCTGGTCCTTTTGATTTAGTGTATGACAAAAATGCAGCCAGAAAAAAGACAGACGACAAAAGCTCAGCTCTTCCTACAACACCCGTCACCTAGAAGACAGACAGGGCACTCATGTTAGTGCAGTGCTTTGAAATTTTATTATGTATAATAACAGCTTCAAACCTAAAACCTCAGTTTTTCAAGGGTAGAGGTCTATTTGTTTTATTTTGTTAACACGTGAGCGCCCTCACGTGGTAAATTTAGGTATCATTCATGAATGAAAATCTACCAGAGATTCTTGTAAAACAAAGTCATTATTTTAACTTGGCAAAAATATTAGTTATTATATATTCTTTACCACCTTTCATGTAATTATAACATCTTATGTAATTACAACACAATATATAGATGAATTCTTTAAAAATCTAAGTTTCCCTGCATTATTTTCTTAACACTAGTGTTTTTTAATATGAAGCTAAAATATTGCTAATTTGCAAACTAAAGAAATTTCAAAAGTTCTTTTAATAAAAAAAACAACAAAATCGAATCCTGCTTTTTTAAAAAAATGAAACTCAATGTACAACTTAAAGCCATTTATCTCTTTTATACACAAATGGAAAAACTCAGCAGGATACTACATGGTTCCAGGATAGCAAGAGAGAAAGAGAAAGAGAGAGAGAGAGAGAGAGAGAGAGAGAGAGAGAGAGAGAATCATTCTGCAAAAACAAACCAAAACAAAGCAAAATACTAAAACCCCAAACATTTTTGCTTCAGAAGAAAAGCTTATAAGAAAGCAACTAAATAAGAGTATTCTTAGTTCTTCCCTGGGAGGCGTTTTAGAGTGTCAACATAGGCAAAAAAAATTATTTTGGATATATCTTCATAGGAAGAAGTATGTTCATTTACATTTTTCATTAAGAACCTTAAGAGATTATATGTGTGTGTATATATAATTGCTGATGTTGGGTGCTCTCTTCCATTGCTCTCCAGTTTCGCTTCTTTACAGGTCTATCTTATCCTATGTGTACAAGCGCTCACGTGTTAAGTGCACTGTGTCTGCCTAATGCTTGCAGAGGCCAGAGGAGGGTGCTACATCTCCCGGAACTGGAATTACTGAAAGTTTAAGCTGTCATGTGGCTGCTAAGAACCAAACCTGGGTCTTCAGCAAAGCAGCAAAGGTTCTTAAGCACTGAGCCATCTTTCCAGTCCTCTGTATTACATTCTGGAGAAAGGGTCTCTCAATAAGCCTGAAACCCAGGGATCAGCTAGATCAAGCCCCCGGATCCCCTTGACTCTACCTCCACACTGTGAGATTCTAAGAACCTGCTACCACTCTGGGCTTTTCCCATGGGTGCTTATGATACAAACTCAAGTATGCATGCTTGTGATGCAATCACTTTACCTATACATACATTCTTGAATGAACATTACCTCCAAAACTACTTTAAATTGAAAACTTTTATGTAAATCAGTAATAGGGACTTTGTGCACGGGAGAGAGTAAGATTGTACTAAATTGGGAATATTTAAATGCTTGAGATTTCATTAATCATTTTACAGTTTTACTTACTGCTTCTGTATGGATTGGATGCACAGCAAAGAGCAGAGCAGCAATCACACTGCTCCTTTTGTCTAGAAAAAGTTTGCAGACTTTAAGAAATATCACACTAACGACAGCATGGAAAACTGTGTTTAGGAGATGATACGACATTGGTTTCAGTTCACTGAGCAGATAATTTAAGCGAAATGTTAGCACTGTTAAGGGCCGGTATGACTTGTGACTTCTCTCCTAAAAGGAAAAACAAGCAGTGGTTATTACAATGCCTTGGAACCACAGGATACAAAAAGCAGTCATTGCTTTGATTATTAAGACAATGATCAAAGAATTACACAAACAAGAATTTATGCTTATCGCTAGGTGACAACGCATGGAAAGGCTCTTGATTGGAGGGATGGGTACATGTCATCAGTGATGACTGAGAGATTGACTGTGGAGTATTACATATTAAGTTTCAAAACAGTTTACCCAAAAGTGACTTGACAAGCACAGTAGATAAACACAATCATTATTTATCCTCAAGGTATCAATTATTTTTATAGATGACGGAAATGTTTCAGCATCAAAAAGCTGTAGTTTTATTTCCCATAGCTAATGAATGACAGAACTAAAATTAGAATCCTTTCTATATGATCCAATGATGAAAAGGGTTAATCCTAAATACGTTAACACTGACTTTCAAAATGATTTTAAGTAAACACTTTTCTTACTGCAGAGAAATAGGCAACATGTACTTATCTTTAAAAACTGATCTATTTATACTGAATTTACCATGTTACTGGTTAAGTTAATCAGTCATTTCTGTTGCCTGACTCACAAGACAAGAGAGATAGCCAGGGACAGACCTGCAGTAACACCTGCTGCTCTCCCTGCATGTGTACTAGTCTCATATGGAAATATTTCTAGGAAAGTAAGTCACAGTCCACTGCTAGTGAAAGAAAATCCTGTTTCTGAGATAAGGAGTTGTAGGATACAGGCACATTCACAGCTACATTGGTTTTTAGGGGAAAATCTTTCTTTCAAACACCTGAAAAAAAATATAGATACTGATTTTCTGAAAGCTCTTTATATTAGCATTCCCTGTAGTGAATTTTCAAGACTCCTCAAAGAAAGCGAGGCCTGTGTTGGATATCATTGGTATACTGGTTACTTAGCAATTAAGTATCTATCTAAATATATTGACTTAAGTGATGAGTATTAAACTATATATCTTTTTTAGAGGTAAGGAATTACACCTGTAATTTGTTTATTTTATTAAAAACTTAAAAGTGATTATTTACCTCAGACATAGGAGTTCCCCAGAAATCGTTCTGAAATAAAGTTTTTAAAGGTGTAGATGGATGCAGATCTTTATTATCCAGTATTGCTGAAACATCGTCAAAAACAAACCCACAGAACAGGCTGTTCCAGTAGCAGGCAGCAACCACACTGACTATTAAAGCCACTTCTTTGAAGTTAATATCAGCCATCTTTCCTTCAAGCATCTTTTCCATAAGCAAAACTGGAAAAACATGCAAGATAAAAGTGAAACAAACAATATTTTCCCCAAGTATTTACAATTTTAGTGTTAAATAATATTTAGAATAAAGATTGCACATTAATGCTTCCAGAGAAAGAGCAGCTTAAATACCATTTGTTTTTAAAGAAGAAATCACTGCTTAACTCCATATTTCTAAGGCAAAATTCTTTCTTTTATACCACCTAACCTTTAGACCTCTGTCTCTAGTTAACTAGACACTGAAGTCCCATCAGCTGTCACTGGCTGACCCACTGGGAAGCAGATACACAGTGCATTATCTTGTGGGAAGCCTACACACCAAGCACAAGATTTCCAAGACTAATGGGGCTTTTATTTTAAAATTTATGTATTTAAAAATTAATCTAAATTAGAGCTTCTATAGTTTTGTTAAGTTTTGTCTAAGCCTTGTAGAAGTATTTCTTGGGTCCTTTCATTCTGAGTATATACCCTAATATTTCTTACTGTCTCATTTATGTTAGTTGGCCCTTTGGATATATGAGTTTATGACCTGGATATAAATAATTTTTCTTTCGCTTACTGCACTGAAGGCTTTTAGCTTAGAATTTAAGTGTTAGAGATGATAATCCTTAGCTGAGGAAAAGCACTAAGAGTCACTGCTTATGAATTAGGGGAATGGCACAGAATAGAAAGGGCTCTAAGAACAGGAAAATACAGAAAAAAAATCCACCACATACCAAAGTGAAAAATTATTTTAAACAAAGTCAAATCAAGCTGGCCACATATGCTCTGGGGAGTGTCACTTGTCACTTGTAAAATGCAGAGTACTTGTTCCTAAGAACTGTTACTGTCCAAACTCCAAATCTGTGAACAGGGTATATAGGCAGTAAGTGACTTTATGGAATGAAGGTCTTGCCAAAGGAATCATCTAGGTAGCCCCAATAGGTAGTGCCAATACAACAGAAACAATCCTCAGGAGTGAAAACGCCTGAAGGTCAGGATTTCTGCTGAGGACCTTAACTCAATAAATGATAGCAGCCCCTGCTATTTTGGAAAAGGAAAAAAAAATCTTGATTCCTTATGGTTGCTTACAAACAACAGCTGACACTGGCTTTTATCTAGCTGGGATCATTTTGTACTTTGGATTTTCAAATTAGTAAGCGAATAAATTTAATTGAGATTTGGAGCACATTGCAGTAGTAGCAATAGGTACCAACGTGCTCTTCACAGAGTCAGAAGGTTTGAGATCTGACGTTATCTGCAGGAGTTCTGCCTGTATCAGCAAGAGAATAAGAAATAAAATAAAAATTTCAGTTAGCAATAAAATGGCTAACATAGACACTGATTTAAAATTGGATGTAAAACTTATAGCATATATTTAAACTACATATGAGATGTACAGTTTGTTAAAGCACGAAAGTACTTCTGTAATCATGTGATGTGGGATTTCCCTTTGTATGCTGTGATTACCACTGATAAATAAAGGAACTGCTTTGGGCCTAGAGCAGAGCTATAGGAGAACAGGGCTAGGCAGAGAATACTAAGCTGAATGCTGGGAGAGAATCAGGAGAAGCCATGGAGCCACTGCAGGAGACAGATGTGCTGAAACTTTGCTAGTAGGCCATGACCTTGTGGTGATGCACAGATTAATGGAGATGGGTTAAATTAATATGTAAGAATTAGCCAATAAGAAGCAAGAGCTAATGGGCCAAGTGGTGATTTAAATAATAAAGTTTCTGTGTGATTACTTCAGATCTAAGCTAGCCGGGCGGCCAGGAACCAACAAGCAACCTCCATACTACAATCATGAAATGCATTACACCTAAAAAAGCAAAGTTCCAACCAATAAAGCAGAAAGCACCCTCTAGGATGTATTTTCAAGTAAAAGAAAAGTTATTTAAAGCTTCATCATGACTCCAGAAGTGACTGCCCATCTCTGAAGGGTATGGCGTCATGGGGTCCTGTCGCCTCACACCCCCAAAAGCTGATGGTGTTTCTAATTCAAAGATTGGATTCAATAGCATTTTCTTCAGCTCTTGCCAAACTGGAAAGCAGAATATGAGGTACTGTTGCTATGGGAAGGATATGCATATACATAGATAACGATAAAGACTACTACAGAGGCCATAGCTAGAAAAGTGAGAGGATCAGTAAATCAATCAATGAACTGTAAGAAAGTGATTTCTAAACTGAAAGAGAAGTTGGAGTGTTTGGTTCCTAGCACCCCTCCAACAGCAATCACAAAACTGATTCTAAAGGTTCTAGAAGTAGGAGCAGATAAATTGGTTAAAGTCTGGTTTTTTTCTCCATCCTAGTCAAAGGCCGGAGATTTCTAGATTATTAAAACATAGTATATGGTTTCCTACATAGGCATAAAACATATATATGGTCTCCTATATAGTACACAGTGGCGAGGGAAGAGTCATATTGTAAATGAGAGTTAAATCAGTTTGTTAACATAATTTAGTCAGAGACCATCCAGCTCTCTTCTTGAATGGGGCAGATAGTTCACTACAATTTTTATGCCACTGGAAACAGAGAGGATTCTAAAGCCTTGCAAAAATAAAACAGGTTTCATACCCCAAACAGGTAATCAAAAATTATTTTCATCAATATTACAATTTAGAATAAACACTCCACAAAACACAGAAAGGAGCACTGCTTCAAATTTCTATGAGAAAAGAATTTCCAAAGTAAAGATTTTTCATTCAGAAACACAAATTCCTTATATAGAAAAGCAGAATAGGAAAGTTCTAAAGTCACTAAAAGTTTCAGGATGTTTCTCACTTTTAGCTAATTGGGACAACACTAACTAAATAGTGAGTACTAGTAAACAATGGACAGGGGAACTGGAGAACAGAACCGGGCTGTGACCACCAAATATCTAAGAGAACAATTCAAGAGCAGAAGGATTCATTTTAGCTCATGGTTTCAGAGGTTCAATGAACGGACACCTGCATAACTGCTCTGGCCCTGTGGATGAGAGAAGAGAATGGCAGGGAAGCCTGAGGGAAGTAAGCTGCTAGGAAAGAACAGATAAGCAGAGACAAAGGATGGTGACGAGGCAGAGACCCACATCCTCTGCCAGACTCCACCCACCAACTTTTCCTACTTCTCAAGAGTCTACCCAATTATGAACAGATTGCTAGTGTTATATAAGTCATGATCCAATTACTTCCGAAAAGCTGCTCCTCTGAATACTACACAAGTATTCGTCACATGGGGTTGAGGGGACACTTCATATCAGTTATTAAACAGTATAAAGCAGTAACAAAAGAAATATGCAGAATGACAACCACAGCATGTTAGAAGGTTTCTGAATGATGATCCCAAGAAGATATAATACCCAGTGCACTTAAACAGTACAATGAAGAACTACTATGTTACTAAATTGTGTGCGCGTGTGCGCACACACACACGCACACACACACACGCACACACGCACGCACGCACGCACACACACACACACACACACACACACACCCTGTAAATCAGGAAAGCAATTCAGGTATCTGTTATAAGGTAGATTTTTTTAAAGTTATATCAAGTCGGAAATGTCTCTTATTATAAAGCCTTGGGTTCCAGCTCTGCTAAGACCAATTTACTTGTGATGAAAATATATTCTTTGATTAAAGATTTTAATAACACAAACATATTAATAGAAGATAATGTGGCATATTGGAAATTGACATGCTAGTTTCAAAATTATAACAGACTACCTGTACAAATATGCAATATAAAATATTAAGTTAACTAATTTATTTATGAATTATAACAACATGAGAGTTACCATTCTTGAGTTTAATTTATTAGCCTTATGAAAGTTAGTGAAGTTGTCATGCGATACATGGCATTGTGATGAACAAAATACATGCTGAACGGTACTTTTAGGATTAAATCGCCTAGTGAGATTTATAGCTCGTGTTAGTACACTCCAGAATGATCACACAATGACACTGGTTTAATGACACACATTTATGAATACAATCCCATCATTTAATAACATAATTAGATTGCCAATGTTTCGCTTAAATTAGGCATCTCATTTAAGTACTTATTAAAGTTGAATACATTCAAATTATAAACCCAGTTTTGAATTAAAACTATTTAACCACGGTTCTTCTTTTTACGGTGCTTTTTATTAATTTTGTAGTCTTCCAAAATCATGTACGCAACATTACTCTGACCTCCATTCTCTCTATCTCCCTTCTTCCTGCTTCCTCCCTACAAATCCATTTCCCACATTCATGTCTTCATCTTTTAAAGGAGAGCAAACAGATTTGTTCAGGCAAAGTGTGACGGAATGACTAAGAACAGGGAAGGCTCCCAGGAAGACTATCCCTAACTTTTAAATGTTGCCAATTAGAGTTCAGTCTTTTTGAGCTGTCATTTTCAAATGACCTTTCATCATAAAGTAAGATTATCAGGTTCTAAAGATTAAAGAATAAAGAGTATAAAGTGTCAGTTTAATAAGATTGGATAGATTCATGGCATCTATAGTTAGGCATGATTTTAAAATTATGGTCCTTTTAAGTTACAGAAGTTCCATTTAGTAATTATAATGTTCATTCTAATGTAATCATCAAAACTCTGAATTTGATTAACTTTGAGAACTGTTCTCTCCCCCAGGCTTAGGCTCACTGCAAATGGGATGTGATCTACACTACTTCATGTAGATAGGGTACTTCATATTCTCTCTCTCTCTCTCTCTCTCTCACACACACACACACACACACTTTGCTATCAATAATTTTAAGGTAGAATAAAAAACTGCTTACTTGAATACTATGTTCAGACTCTCATGGGTATTTGAGGGTTCTCTGAAGACCAAAACCCCATATAAGGGCAGGGAATGTAGTTCAGTAGTAGCGTGCTTTGTTATCATATACTATGTTTTGTTTGTGTGCATGCATGCGTGTGTGTGTGTGTTAAACAATCTCACTATGGTAACCCAGTCTATTTAACTTAGGCCCCTCTGCTTCAGTTTTCTGTCTGGGATTACAGTTATGCACCATTATGTCTATCTTTGCTCCTACTTAAAAAAAAAAAAAGTCAACAAGTAAAGTGAGATCCAGAATAGATGCAGGGCAGTTACAAAGGGGTTAGGATACAGGCTTTAAAGACTTCCCAAAGTGATGTAACATGAAGGGGAGAATTGGTCCTAGTACAGGTCCTGAGTGCAGTCATGGCTTTGTTCAAGTTTTCCTGCAAGATAAGAGTGGATGAAAAGGAGCTTACACAGTACTCCACACTAGACAAGATCCACAGGGGGGGTATTAGCATCTATACACATGCATGCAGCAGAAGCAAATGGAATGCCCAACTTGTTTGCTTACAAAAAAGAGATATCAGCATAAAATCCAATGCAATCGAAGGTCACTCGTCAGCTATATTATAGATATAAGTTCAATTCCTTCAACTAAATTATATTAAGTTCTTGGGGTAATAATCTAATGATATACTTGGGAAGAAATACAGCTACAGGACAAAGCTAATTCCTTCCAGTTCTGTTTCTTGGGAAACCAACAACATCATTCAGACTTTCTCTATAGTCCTCGATTTATTACCACCCTGAAGTCTACAGAACTTCTGTATGCAAAGTCTGTCTTCACACTGAACCATACTTATCCTTCTAGCTGCCTTATGCTAAAGAGAGACAAGTGTCTGCTTGTTGTACACACATTCCTTTACCTGAACACAAAGTTCCTCCTGGAAGAAAAAAAAAATCTTGAAAAACACCTTTACCATAATAGGTATTTGTTAATAAATTTCCCACGGTAATGCACTGTTTTAGAAACTAGAGCGGTAGGTGAACAAGAGACAGGTAACGAACTGAAGTCCACTGGTACAGAGCACAGAGGTAACACAGAAAGCAAGGCTTTCTCACAGACTGAATTTGGTTAGATAAAACTGGTCATACAAGCCCAGGTTAGACAGAACACAGGTCCAGGCATGCGCGCCTGACAAGGCCATTTACAAAAACTCTCACATAAAACTCGTTCTTGGAAAAATTTGAGAAATACAGAAATTCTGATGGAAAACTATCTTAGCCCTTTTAAAATTATACATCAAGCTGCAGAATTGGAACTTCAGTTAAATATCTTGACTCACAGTTAGGTATAGTATATGAAGACTTGGCTCACAAAATCATGTTTTCTGCTCTTGTTTCTTGTACTCTTAGGTCAAGTATTGTTCAAAATACTATTAGGACTAACTAGACAATGGAATTTAAGAAAGCTTACATTTCAGTTATGATTGTCACTGAGATCTACAACCTTAGCTTTTTCAGTTATTAGTTAACTACTTCTTCTGAAGAGAATAAAATTTATCAAAGATATTACAAATATAAACTAGAAAGAGAGAAATGGGGTAGAGAGACCAATACAAACCACAAAATTAGTAAAGGAGTAATAGAAAATAAAGTATGTAATGAAAATCAAGGGAAAATTATCAAGGTTTTGTGATTAAAAACAAATTCTTAATATATTACACAAGTGAACTTGTGCTCAATAAATACTGGGGTTTTGTTTGTTTGTTTTTGTTTTTTGAGACAGGGTTGCTCTGTATTTTTGGAGCATGTCCTGGAACTCGCTCTGTAGACCAGGCTGGCTTAGAACTCAGAGAGATCCTCCTGTCTCTGCCTCCCAAGTGCTGGGATTAAAGGTGTGAGCCATCACGGCCCAGCATAAATACTGTTTTCATCTCAGTATTTTTGACAAACTGAACGTAAATAATAATTCATATTCTTGAGTAAACAAAGCTATAAAGCTAAAATTTGCAAAACACAATTAAAACTTGGTATTAAAGTTTAAAACAGTAAAAATAAAGTGCAACTATTTCACCAATACTAGTTTCTAGAATGCCTTAGTGACGTGACCAAAGCATTAATGAGAAAATCGTGTTTAACCTAGCCAAGCGGCAACTTATTTGATGTAGGAACGCGTTTTTGCTGTACCTCTATCAAAATTAATGCAGAAATTGAACAGTATTTGGAAAAAAAGCAAGCATGGTAATCAGCCCTACAAATCTGATTATTTTCTTTATTTAATATTGGTTTCAAACACCATTCTTTTCTAAGCTATTTCTTGTTTTTCTTAACCAAACGGTTTGTACACATTTTTTCCAAAAGTAAATTTTTGCTTTTTAGAGATTTTTCTTTTAATCTCTGTCTCTCTCTCTCGTGTGTGTGTGTGTGTGTGTGTGTGTGTGTATGTGTGTGTGTGTGTGTGTAAATGAAACACACTGTTTCAAATAGAAGCCCACAGCTTCCTAAGTTACCTGCTGGTGCATAATAGCTATGGAATGGGCAGAAGTTGCCCGAGGGAAGCGGTAAACACCCGAGAAGGCGCTTTCACCTCAGGGCCCCCCTACTTGGTACCAGGCAAATGACAGCAGAATGCCTGAACTTGGCATGCCCACCCTCCCCCGTCTCCCTCCTGTAGGGCTCCCTTTCTCCGGCCTTAGCTGCACACTTCACAACCTAATAAGCACTACAGTCCTCAAGCGGCTGCAGGGGGCGGGCGAGCTAAGAGCCGGCCCCCTCTGGATGCTCCGCTCACCCCAGACCATGAACTCGGGGCGGGGGGGGGGGCAGCTCCACTTCCCCAAAGCACAGGGTAAGATCCCAGGGAAGCAGAAACTTTTCTGTTCCTACTTCCCTCTCACCGAAGCCACACACCGGGAGTCCCCAGCACACACCTGAGCGGCGGGAGGAGTCCTCGCCACCTCGGGCAGACCCCGCCGGCCCTGAAGCCCCAAGCTGGAGCGTCCCCAAAGCTCCAGTGCTCCCTGGATCTCCTCCCGGTGGCTGACCCCGACCTCACCTGATGGCGGGTCCGCGGGGGGGATGGTTCAGGAAGGCCTCCGGGACAGCGGACCGGAGAGGGACTCGGCGGAAAGCACTGTCAGAGTCCGCCACGCCCGCCCTCCCGGACTGCCCGCACCTCCGCCGCCGCCGCGCCTCCCGCCTCCAGCTCCTTCCCCAGCCTCTCCGCGGCGGCCGCAAGCTGTCCGCATTGCACGCCGGGAACTGGCTCCTCGCTCTCCGGGACTTCTAGTCCCAGAGTGCACGGCGGCAAGGCCGAACTGCACTCTGGGACGTGGAGTCTTCTTCTCCTGACTCTCCCCTCTTGTAGAATAAAGGCCTCGGCGGGGAAGTGTAGCCGTAAAGCTTTTCCCACCGTCGTGAAATGTAGTCGCCCCCAGTACCCGTGGCCTAGTTCCGGTCTTTGGCTGGGCGGGGAGTGGTGTCGCCTAGCAGCGGCCGCCGCTTGGGCTGGTTCTGGAGGAAGAGTTGGCGGGAGCGGGAGTGAGTGCGCGAGGACACCTCTTGGAAGAGACGCCCGGGCGGCGGCCGAACCCGCTGTGGCGGTCTCTGTAGATGAGCGACTGCCGCAGGTTGCAAGGCTGGGTTTAGGTGGGTGGATTCCCCGTGAGCCCGGAGCGGCTTAGTGTCTTTCACAGGTTCCTAATCCCGAGGGACAGTATGCAGTCTACCGACCCCGTCCTTCTCTCCTGTCCTCCGCAGTGCCTAGGCCTTCTTGATTCAGCTTGGTTCCTCGCACACATCTTCCAGTTCAGTCTTTCTTTGTACGCTTAAACAAAAATCCTCTGGTCCCTTCTCAGAAATCGGGGGACGTTTTCAAACTTTAAACATGCTGGGAGTTGGTATCGTCGTTCATGGTAGGGGACTGGGAAGAGAGGACTTGAGGGTTGGGACTTCGTTTTAGCAAGGAAGCTAATAATTTTAGTGTGTACATTATCGGATAGGCTGTGCCAGGTGGACTCATTCTCATCGTGGCAGTTTGTGCATCTGCTCTCTGCGGTCCAGGAGCCGTAGCTCTTTGTCAACACCCAGAGGTAGAATGAGAACCCAAGCACTGCAATGCCATTTTCCTTGAAGATGCTAAAATCCACCTGTCTTCTTGTAGGAGCTGAAAGACGGTGAAAGAATTCAAGATGCCACCCAACATAAACTGGAAAGAGTTAATCAAGGTTGACCCAGATGACCTACCACGCCAAGAAGAGCTGGCAGATAATTTATTAATTTCTTTATCCAAGGTGTTTAACAAATAGTTTGTACAAGGCAAAATGTTATTAATTGAGATTGCTTTTTGAAATAATTGAACGCTGCAACTGGAAGAGTGCTTGTATTTATGGACAGGGTATGAAATAGTCCTTTTTTGTTGTTTGTTTTTTTCCTTAGGTGGAAGTAAATGAACTAAAAGATGAAGATCAAGAAAATGTGATACATCTATTCAGAATTACTCAGTCACTAATGAAGGTTTGTATGGAGGAGATATTTAACTAACTGATGTGGGAGTCCCCTCTGTGTGCTGTGATTACCATTAATGAATAAAGAAACTGCTTTGGACCTATAGCAGAGCTATAGGGGAACAGAGCTAGGCGGGGAAAACTAAAGTGAAGGCTGGGAGAAAGGAGGCAGGGTCGGGGAGAAGCCATGGAGCCGCAGGAGATAGGATGTTGTGAACTTTACCACATGTAAGCCACTGCCATGTGGCGATACAGAGATTAATGGAGATGGGTTAAATTAATATGTATAAATATGTAAGAGTTAGCTAATAAGAAGCTAGAGCTAATGGGCCAATCAGTGATTTAATTAATGTGGTTTCTATGTGATGTTTTTGGGGTGTAAACTAGCCGGGTGGCCGGGAAGAACAAGCCACCCCTCCTCCAACAACTAACTGTAGAGGAAATGTAGGAATCGATTCCTATGTAAACTCATCTTTATGGAAATATTTGGAATGCCTATGTCATCCCTCAAAAATGAGTTCTTCAAGTGTATATTTAAAGACTGGGTTGTACTATGTATAGCAAATCCAGTACCTATTCTAAAAACATATAAAGAGTGTGTAGGGGAAAAAGTACTTTTTAAAAATAACATAAATATAGCCAGAGGTTCAAGTACAAATGCAAAATGTCTCCTCTAGAAGCTAATGCTGAAAATGGTAAGAGGATTCTAGATTTTCATAAGTGAATACTGAGAAAGAATATGTTTATGTTGCAGTGTAAATAATACAGATTTTTTTCTCTCTCATTTTTATATTTAGATGAAAGCTCAAGAAGTCGAGCTAGCTTTGGAAGAAGTCGAAAAGGCTGGAGAAGAACAAGCAAAATTTGGTAACTGTCTGGAAAAAAAACTGTTGTGTTTCCATTATTTGTCAGTATAAAATGTATCGTATTTTACAAAATGTGTTTTCAACTCATATTGAAAGATGCTGCATCCTTGCACCATTTCAGGGACTGACCTGACTGATGTGGCAAAGGATGAAGAAAAGACAACACAAAGACACACAGAAAAGTTGGCTTTGGGTGAACTAGGCTCTCTCATGGAGTCTGCAGCACCCCAGAAGCTCAGTGTCTTTATTGTATACACTTGAAGAGAGGCGGGGTTCTTGTGTATAGCTGAACATGAGGTCAGGTGATTGTCTACAGATAAACTAGGGGTCAGGGTTTCTGGTATACAATTGAACAAGGAGGCAGATTGAGCTAATCTTGGTAGGAGCAGTTGTAGCACGATTAATAAAACCCAGAGACAGGAATTGGGGTTCAACCTGAAGATCAAAAAAGCAAAACAGCCAGCCACTGGCTTTTGCCTCTACCTCAGTTCTAAATGATGACCCTGCCTCCAGGAATCTCAGGGTAAGACTGTCTGAGAGCTGTCTCTTCCTGTCTTATATTCCTCTCTAGTGCTGTGATTAAAGGCATGCACCACTATTGTCTGGTTTCTATGGCAAACTAGTGTGGCTACTGGGATTAAAGGTGTGTGTGGTCACCACTGCCTGGTCTGTAAGGCTGATCAGTGCAGCTGTTTTACTCTGAACTTCAGGCAAGCTTTATTTATTAAAATATAAATGAAGTATCATTATCAGTATTCTCTGTAGGGGAACCATAAACATCAGGGGGAAGAAAGCTGTGGTGGACATTTTCTACACCCAGCATCTACACTCAGACGGAGGGAAGGTTCCACCACCTGCCATAGTTCTCAGGCTTGGGAGTCCCTGACATGGCTTTGCCATTGACTCAAGACCTCACTCACTCAGGTCAAGACATTTCTAGAATGCCTGTTCCATGGATTTGGTAATTGTATTATTTTATGGACATTCACTTAAAATCTGATTGTGGAAAATTTAACCAATTAAAACGTTTGTATTTTTCTTTTAATAGAAAATCAATTAAAGACAAAAGTAATGAAACTGGAAAATGAACTGGAGGTATGGCCTTTTGTTTTTCCTTGAGTGTAATTGTTATTGCATCATCTTATGTTATTTTCAGATGTTTCTATTAGTGGCTTGAAAAATACAATGAAAATTTTGTAGTCAAAAGTTGTTCATTGTACAGCGTTATGTTTTGTGATTTGATTTTTAAGAATTTAACATTGAATAAAACAAAAACAGTTGCCTTCTGAGCTTTCCGTCCCAAAAAGTATATAGAAAGCTTGGTAGTAATTGAGGTGGAGGGGTGTGAGAACCTCACGCATTGAGATTCTGAAAAGGTAAGAAGGGAGGTGGTACAAAAGGATTAGGGAGGAGGCAGGGAAAGGGAGATTGGAAAGGAGATTATGTGTGAGGGTGAAGAGTGGAGGACAGTAGGCTCCGAGTTTAGGGATGCCAGGTAACCTGTAATGTGGTGGAGCAAGGACTGAAGACTAAGGAATCTGCAGTCAGATTACAGTTCTGGTCCTCAATCTTCTGACTCAACTCTGTACTTGGATGGGTTATTTCATATTTCCTGCTGTATTTGAAGCTTCTGGAAAAATGTCAAGCACTTTCAGTAAATATTTCTATAATAAATGATTTATGAAGTTGAGTTGGCTCTGTGTGGTTTTTACCCACAGCAGATAAGGAATAGAAGAAAGTGGCAATGAAGAGCTTGGGCGGGAAGTGGCTGGGGTTTTGATAATGAAATCTTTGCTAAATAGGTAGGAGGTCAGAATTGGATTTGGGGCAGTGAAGGTTGGAGACAGGAAAAGGGAAGGTCAAGGACCTTTGGGGTCCATTGGGTTTGTTAAAGGGAAAGTAGGAGAGAACCACTGAGGAAAATGTCCTTTTCCAAGGATACTATGGGCATTTGACTGGCGGGATGCAGTGAATCAAGAAACAAGTTACTTTAACTAGTTATTTAAAGTTATTAAATAACTTGTGTGAAAGTATAGAAATGGCTCAGGTTGATTTCTTTCTTTACTTCCTTCCTTCCTCTTTTTCTTTTTTGTTTTTTGAGCAGGGTTTCTCTGTGGTTTTTAGTTCTTGTACACCAGAGTGGCTTCGAACTCACAGAGATTCGCCTACCTCTGCCTCCCCAGTTCTGGGATTAAAGGCATGTGCCACCACCGCCTGGCTGCTCAGGTTGATTTCTGATGGAAGACTGAGCTACCATAGCCTAGCTCTCGAGACTTTTAAGCATGAGTAGGAAATTGGTGACTTGCTTGTATCATGAGTGTATTAGAGTGGGATAACTAGGTACCGTGTAAAATCAAATCGAGTGGAGATGTGGAGGATGGTGGAAGAATGGCATGACTGGTAGCGTGGCGGTGGCGGTGGCGGTGGCGGTGGCGGTGGCGGTGGCGGTGGCGGTGGCGGTGGCGGAAACCCAGAATAGGGACCTTTTCTTGATCCTGGAAGGGTGAACAACTCCCTGTGGAGGAAGTTCTAAGGGAATCAGGGTCCTAAAAGAACATAATTGCAGCTTTGTAAGAAAATAAAGAAGGTTTAGAAACAAAAGCTCAGGATGCAATGTGTATTTTGGAAGATGCTTTTAGAGAACACAGTGCAAAGCTTCCTGGAGTAGAGAGGACTGAGAAACATTTGATTAAGAGAGACATAGCAGAGATGTGTGGGCAGTGTTGAGTGTGAGGCAGTTCAGGTGACGAATGTCTCGGGCCACAGTTTGGTTGACAGGAACATGAAGTAGGTTTTAAAGTGATTCTGTCTCGGCCTTCTTATAGAGTGGTAATAACCAGTCTTGGGGCTTTACGTTTATATTTGTTAAACCTGAAAATTCAAATCTTTGCACTTGCCACAATCCAACTGTACACATGCCTTCTGAACTAGACAAAGAAGGGCACCAGAGAGAAGATTTCTGCTGTGCTACAAAGTACTGTCTGTTCTAAGTAGTTCTGGGTATCTGAGAAAGGGCAACTCAAGGGCACCAAGGTGGTTTCTAAGACTCAGGAGCAGTCTTCGTAGTTCCCAAATCTTAGTCTCTAAGCTTTTGCAATTTAGTCTGTACCTGTGTCTTTGTGACTTAACAGACAGAGCCTGCAGCCAGTTTTTTATGGTTCGTTTGGTGGTTCAGGAAAGCACATGGATTTTTGACTTATAATTTAAAGCCTAAATAACTTCAGATTTGTTTGTTGTTTATTATATAAAGCTATTTTAAATTTGAATATATTTTGATCATATTCTTCCCCTCCCCCAAGGCCTTCCAGATCATTTCCACCTCTCTACATACCCAACTTTAAGTTCTTTTTAAATGGTGTGTACATGTCTGTGATTTTACATATCTGATGTTGAAGCACTATGAAATTTAAAGTTGAGTTCTTATTTGTCAATTCATTTGAACCTTCAAGTAAAAAGGAATTGCTTATATTTTGAAGAATTAATCCTTGGCTAATGACTTTCAGATGGCTCAGCATTCTGCAGGTGGACGCGATACTCGGTTTTTACGTGATGAAATTCGCCAACTTGAAAAGCAATTGGAACAGAAAGATAGAGAATTAGAGGATATGGAAAAAGATCTGGATAAAGAGAAGAAAGTTAATGAACAAGTAAGACACCTTTATCTCAATGAATCTTAATTGCTAAGATAATCCTATATGGCCAGTCATGTTTTTTATAATCTCCTTTGATAGCAATTCTTGATTTTATGTTATAGTTGAGGAATAATGTGCACCTAGCTAATTTTTGTAGCAGTATCCATTGTGTCATCTCATTTTTAAAATATAATGGAGTTACCTACTTCTAATGATATAACTTGGAAAGTGATCCTTCAATGTGGTATGTTTTTCTAAGGACATTACAATAACATAAAATTAACTTTGGCCTTGGACATGAGTATGAAGGAATGTATTTCATGTTCATAAATAAACAAGTGATTTTTCTTACTGTCAGTTTATTTTGGTGAGTTTTATATGAATTAATGAATTTTGATGTGGTGAAATTGGAAACCATGAATGCATATAAAGGTATAAATTCCTTTTTTCACCTTTAACCTATGATTATTTCAGCATAATTAAAACTTTGCTACATAGTACAAAGTTTCTAGTTCTAACAGATACAATATATATATTAAGATTAACATAGGATAATTTTATATTTTATGAGTGCATCAGGATATAAGACTATGTTGAGATACACTTTGGAGGTCTATTTAAACCAGTTTGGGTGTTCAGCATATAATGTATAAACTGAGTCTGGAAATAGAGGCGAGTGTAGCCACAGAAATTAAAATGTATGTAACGTCAAAGAGCACACTCTGCATAGAAGGTTCATCATTTCCTAAGATGAGAAGTAAGAAATTGTCAAGAACTACACGTATTTATTTGACTGTAATGTAGATAAGATGGGGTCTCTCTCATCTGTCAGGTACTTTGTATGCATTGATTCGTCATTCCTTATTTGATACTTACATATGTGAAGTAGCAATCATTTCTGATACAGAACAAATGAAGAAGTGACCAGCTACAGACAGAGTAGTAAGTGCCCATGGTTGCAGCTAGTGAATGATAAGAGAGGATTTGAATACGACCCACTTAAAAATGTGCCATTAACCACTCTCCTAGTCTACGTTCCCAGCTTTAATTCCTGTGAACATCTGGGAAAAGCATGTCCTAAGAAACCCTTCTGAAAAGTTAGAAGAGAATGTTTGAACGTAGGATAGGTCTGATCAATGCTTGTAAAGCTTACTCTGTGGACAGTGAATTGAAGAAGGCATTTGTATTAATTCCAACAGATACTAATGGTGGCCTTATTAAAGGAATAACATGGGATTGAAAGACATAGGTGTAGTAATGAGGGGCTCGGGCTGCGTTCCCGACTCAGGGCCCCTTGTGCCACCCGGCTCCCGGTGTGTACCCGAAATAATTACACGGAAACTGTATTCATTGAAATACTGCCTGGCCCATTAGCTCTAGCCTCTTATTGGCTAACTCTCACATATTTGTTTAACCTGTTTCTAATAATCTGTGTGTCACCACGAGTCGTGGCTTACCGGGAAAGATTCAGCATGTCTTCATGGCGGGCGGCTCTCTCTAACTCTGTCCCCTTCCCAGCATTCTGTTCTCTTTATCCTGTCTATCTAAGTCCTGCCCTATCAGAAGGCCAAGGCAGTTTCTTTATTTAACCAATGAGGGCAATACACAAATAGAAGACCCTCCTACACCACATAGGTGTACTTGAGAGAAAGAAATGTCATTGGATATGGTGAAGGATTGATGAGGGGCAGGAATGGACAGTCTGCCTGTTTTTTTGGTATGGGAATGAATAAATAAATTGGTGCTGTTTGGAACAAAGTGGGATGGAGGTTTGAGATTATTACTTCAGTTTTGTACAGTTGAATTTGAGGTTCTTGTGTACATACTCAAAGAAGAAATATTTGAATCTCACATTCACAGTAGATACCGGACAAATCATGAGAATGTATTGATTTTTAGTACAGATGTTAATGAAGCCAGAACAATGATTGTAAGATGTCTCTCTGACAAATGTTTAATAATGAAGTCAGTACTCTCAAAGAAAGCCATCAAGAGTGCAAAAAGAAAACAATAGAGTAGCATTGCATACTTGAGTATTAAATTCTTAACTAATTCAAAATATTATTAGATAATTAATACTAGATTATTATCATCATTTTACTCACCATCAATAAAGTTTTCATTGTGCCTTGCATGTTACTCGAGCTTTCTTTAAATATTTTATTTTGGGAAAGTACATTTTCATATTTGACAGAAAACAATAAATATTCATATTATTCTCAGTCAGTTCATATTACTGTCATATCTTTGTACACATACTCTTTATCTCATTCATTTTTCTTTTGTTGAGTCATTTGAGACTTAATTTTAGACATAATACTTTACACTTAAATAGGTCTCCAAAAGTGAGTATTCTCTTATATAACCAAAATAGAATTATGATATAATGGTCAAGAAACATGGTATTGATTCAGTAGTCTTATCTAATCTTTAATTAGAGTTCCTCTGCTAACCCAGTTTTCTACCTGCTTCACCCTAGGGTCTAAAGAACCATCTTATGCCTCCTTATAGTACCTTCCAAGTGTGTTGCATGCTATTGTGATTGGATTTTTTTTTGCTTGAGTAAGGCAGAAAACAGAAAAGTAAAAGGCCATCAAAAGGGTGTTTTATGGAGACTAATTAATAAAAAGCCATCTTATTGGTTATATTTTTTCTTTGTCCAGAAGAAAAAAGACACTGTCACAAATAAACTGTTTTAGATGAAGAAAAAAATATTTGACATTTTCTGCTGTTCTGTTCATTGAATATCATGTTAAGGACTATATACATCATATTTCTCATGTCAACAAAGGAGATAAAATGAATTTAAGAGATAGTAAATGACTTTTCATATTTAAGTAGGAATTGATAGTCAAAGAATATAAACCCAGGCCAACATGATTTCAGATTGCTTCAATTAACTTTTCTTCTGTACTGCTATTTTCTAGGTATTTCAGAGTTTATAAAGAGCAAAGAGCATTTTTTTTCCTTGACATAAGGAAAGACAGAATGATCTTAAACATTTAAAAGATTGGGCAGTAGGACTTTTAGATGTTTGTAATTTTTAGCCTTTAGTTTGCTTTTGGTATATACAGTTTTTATTATTCTTTAAAATTGAACTGTTTTTTGTACTTTTTTAAATTCTTGGTTTAAAAATTCTGTCTTATTTGTGTCCTAGTGTCCTAGAGATGAAATCTTTAGTAGTTACATGTTCCCTGCTTTATTGTAAAGGATTTAGAATTTAAACCAATAAGTTAATATGGGAATAAGCTGTGAATTACTTTTGAGTTTTATCTTATTTTTATTTTATTATTTTAGTTGGCTCTTCGAAACGAGGAGGCAGAAAATGAAAACAGCAAATTAAGAAGAGAGGTTAGTAGAAATTTTCAGTATATGTGGTGGTTCAACAAAGAATTACCTGTTTAAAATGTGCACTTAAGTTTGTATTTTAACTGGCATGTCCTCTGTGTAACCGATGATAATCATACTAACTGATTTTCTGATGACTTTGTCTCGGGGAAATACAAAGTCAACCAAAATATGAGGCCATTAGGTAGTTTATTCTTTCTGTATCTGTGTGGGTCCGTCTTGTTTTCTGTTACATCGCCACACTTCCTAATCAGGTAACTCGGCATTTGAGTAGATTTCTTTTTTTACGACTCTTTGTCTAGTACTCTCAGAATGTTATTTCTCATGAACTCTTATAAGTTGTATTTTTTTTAAATTTTATTTTATTTTTTGGTTTTTCCAGACAGGATTTCTCTGTATAGCTTTGGTGCCTGACATGGAACTAGCTCTTGTGGACCAGGCTGGCTTCGAACTCACGGACATTCTCCTGCCTCTGCCTCCCAAGTGCTGGGATTAAAGGCGTGTGCCACCACCGCCCATCTATAAGTTGTATTATTTTTTGTGTATGTGCTAAATAATAATTTTCTGACTTGAAACCATATGATCACATCATTTTCCCCATCCCTCTTCCTCCTCTAACCACCATCTCCATATTCTCTACTTTTAATTGTTTTATCTAAAATTTTATTTTAACCTAGTCCAAATGTTCTTTCTTTTGGTTCATGCTTAGTGTTTTAATTTCTTTGGCTATTTTAAATAATATATTCAGTCTTCCTAAAAAATTCTTTATTCTTGTTTTCTTTAAAATATAAATATTAGTTTTAATTATGTGTTGCCTTTCTCATTTCTGATTATCCTTTTTCTGTCCTTTACTGAAGAACAAACGTCTAAAGAAGAAGGTGAGGCTGTAAGGGTAGTGGAATCTTGGGGACTTAGAGATATGTTCTGGGAGCATTAGTTTAAAGATAGATTTTTGTTGGTAATACTGTCCTGTTGTTTTCTTTTGACTCTGGATACTATTTTTAATGGGCGACTACTGTGTTTGCTCTAACCTCAGAATGAACAGCTTCGTCAGGACATTATTGACTACCAGAAACAAATAGATTCACAAAAAGAGTCACTTCTATCAAGGAGAGGAGAAGACAGCGACTATCGGTCACAGCTGTCTAAAAAGAACTATGAACTTGTTCAATATTTGGATGAAATTCAGGTAAAATGGCTAAGTCAGTTCAGAGCAACAGTTTTACAAACTTGAATATCAGGGTGGTTTGGATGTAATATCTCTCCCTCTTGGTAAGTTTTGATGATGTGTTTACCACTGTATTTTCAGTGTTTAGTTTGTGTGTGTGCAGTGCTGTCTGTACATTTGTGTGTGTGCGCGGGTGCCTGCCCGTGTGTGGAGCTCAGAGCAGAATGTCTGCTATTTGCTTTCAGCTTCTGCCCTGTTTGAGGTAGGATCTCTTGTACACTACTCTGTATTCCAGGCCATCTAGCTCAGCAAATTCATGGATTCAGCTGTTTTTTCTCTCCCATCTCACAGTAGGAGCACTGGGAATGAAAATAAATAGTATTGTAACTGGCCTTATGTGCATTCTAGTGACTCAAACTGAGTTTCACACTTTTATCCTGTAGTACTGTACCCACTGACACATCTCTGGCTACACTATGTACTTTTAAAGCACAAAGTAAATTGTATCTCTGAATTTGTAATTATTTATTTACTCCTTGTATTTGTCTATCTTGGGCTCCAAGAATAATTGAGATCCTATATACAATTTTCTTGACATTTAATTTGACTTAATGGACCAAAACCACATTAATCCTAATGATTTGTGAAGAATCACTTTTTCTTTGGAGGGCCCTATTTCTCTATTTAATTTTAACCTAATATGAATTTCAGTTTCTTGTAAAACTATTTTAAAATAATAGCTTATTTAACATTTTTAGACCTTAACGGAAGCTAATGAGAAAATTGAAGTTCAGAACCAAGAGATGAGAAAAAATCTAGAAGAGTCTGTGCAGGAAATGGAGAAGATGACTGATGAGTATAACAGGATGAAGGCTCTTGTGCACCAGACAGACACTGCTATGGACCAGATAAAGAAAGAGAATGAGCACTATCGGCTTCAAGTAAGAGTCCTGTTGACCAAGACGTTCTCGCACGGCTCCATATGACGTCATGTGACACTAGAAATACTTTAGTCTTCCAGCACGCGGGTTTTGTTGCTTTTCTTAATATAGTAACATGTTATCATCCTGATAACACTTGTCCACAAGGTTTCCTGATGGTGAAGTTTTATAATCTTTAGATTTTGGAAGCTATATAGATTACTTATGTACATGAGCTATCTTGGGGACAAGGTTAAGGCTTAAATTCTAAATTCGTGTATTCTTCATATGTCCCTGAATACAGTACTCATACACCTTAGTCTTTTGACTAAAACAGAGCACATGAAATATGGTGTGTAATTTTCCACTTGTGGTACCATAAAGAGTATCCAATTTGGGAGCATTTCATATTTTATAGTTTCATTTAGTATTGTACAGCCTTTAAGTAGCACCTTTAACTATAGGACTATGCCAGTAATGAACAGCATATGAAATATAAGGCATCTGCAAGCATGTGTTTGTACATTAATAAATATGCATGTATAATAATATATTAAGTGCACTGATTTGCACCATTTCATGAACTGATTGCCACTCTTAGGTGCGAGAGCTCACAGATCTCCTGAAAGCAAAAGATGAAGAGGATGATCCAGTCATGATGGCTGTCAATGCAAAAGTGGAAGAATGGAAGGTGCTTTCTCAGTTGATCCGACTTTTTCTTGTTTTCTATTTTGATTTAAATTCAATTTTGATTTTTAAGGATTTACACCAGATAATAACATTTATGTTGTTCTGAAAAATTTTAATATGTGTTCTGACTAGAAAAGCTCTAAAGTTGTATATGTAGTCCTTGGATTCATGTATTTATTAGACAAGTGTTTTAAAGGCAGGATTAATCAGGAATGGCATTAGGAAAAGATTTGTCAAAATCATTTGGAAAGCCTTTGCAGAGTGCCTCTTGTGTACCTGCCGTTTCAGCGTGGAAACCGCAGTGACTGACAATCCATGAGTAAATGAGCATGGCTGCTCGCCAGGTCCTTACAGGAACAAGTGGCAGGCCAGAGTTTTTCAGCTGTAGAATATGATTTCCACTTTGGAAAGACAGATGTTTGAATCACATTTAATCATTTAATTTTTGTACATATAGTGAATTATTTCCCTAATGTGACGTTTAGGAGGTTTACAGTTTTTCTTTTGAAAGCAGTGTTTTAATGAGAAGTTATTCATGCATATATACATATATATTTATATTTTTTGATAAAATCAATTGCTGCAAGTGTGATTGTAATTTAAATTGTAACTCTTTCTTTAATTTTATAATTTTTGATGTGAAGTGCTTTTTTTATATTGAATAATTAATTATATTTTAATTCTTTTTGACTTTTCATTATACTTGATACTCCTAATATTGCTGGGCCAGAGGGCATATGCCTAATCCTATTACTCAGAAGGCTGACGGTCTTGAATTAAAGACCAGCCTGGACCTTTGAGTAGTGAGACATTATCTTCAGATAAATAGATAAATGATTGAATATTTATATTGACTAATATACTTTGAAAAAGAAAGAAGAATTTTTCTCATCTTATTTCTAGTTTCTTCTATCTTCTGGTTTTATATTTTATTTAAATCTTTGAAACAGGTATTTTTTTTTAAAGTGTAATGGATGTAGCTGAATGACTTTTATTCAAATAATATTTCTTGAATATTTTATCTTTCTCACTGTTGTTCTGTTTTTATTACATAAAGACTTGTGTAGTATTTAAGTATTTTTTCTGCCTTTTATTCATTTGATTGAGCTGTATTCTAGGTACATCCACATTTTTCTACATACTTTAATAAATTGTTGCATGTCTAAATATCTAAAAACCTGTTCTCATTTTGGTTTTAGACTCTTTTGGTTTTAGACTCTTATGAACAATTTTTATGATTTTTATTACCATCCTTATGACTTTTTGCTCCCTGTAGCTAAGAATATAACTACTTTTCCATTCATTAAAGGTACATTGTACTTTTCTGTAACATTTTAATGTTTACTTAATAGACATCTTATATAAAACATTTTGTAGTTGTATAACTTTGAGAGTAGAGGTCAGAGAGTTTTCTTTAAGGGCTGAATTGTAAATTTCAAACTGTATTATAGTAGTTGTGGTTACTGACATTCTTTTATTAAATGAATTTTACTTCCTGGGTTGGGGAGATGACAAAGTTGATACAGTAGTTGCTGTGGCATCATGAGGCCTGAAGTGTGGATCCCTGATACCTTGTGAAAGCATGCTGGGGAGGCAGAGACAGGCAGATTCCTTGGCCAGTCAGTCTAGTTAACCTGTAAGATCTAAGCTCAGTGAAAGACCCAAGCTCAAGAGAATGATACCCCTGTCGACCTCTGATCACACATACAGACAAACACATTGTATACCACATACTAAAAAACAATTTAAAAGCATTTTATTTTTTGTATTGCTTTAAATGTTCTAAAGGTATTTATTATTTTCTATAAATGAAAAGTGGTTTGTTAATTTTCTTTTTTTAAATAACATATCTTGTTTTGTTTATAGTTAATTTTGTCTTCTAAAGATGATGAAATCATTGAATACCAGCAAATGTTACATAATCTGAGAGAGAAACTTAAAAATGCCCAACTTGATGCTGATAAAAGTAACATTATGGCTCTGAAACAGGTAAAACCTAAAAATTTGCAATATCAGCATATTATGTGAATGTCTGAGCCGGCCTGTCTGTGTTTCACCGTGCCTAATTGGTGGCTTCCATTACTAAGTGTGTAACAAACTATGAAGTTTCTCATATATTCCCAGATTCGGGGAGGAGAGACCAGAATTAAGTTTAGAGTGAGAGTTATAGTCAGATTAGAATTATTTTGCTTTTTTATATTACAATGTATTGTCAGTCAGGAATTACTAAGAAACTATTAAAAATCTATAGATTTTAAAATCTTACTACCTTTTTATTAACTTTTACTATCATGTATCTTATGCCTATGCTAAATAAAGTAAACTAAGTATGGTTATATTGTTAATGTGCTACCTAAAGGTTTTGTTTTCAGGAAAACAAACTCATTCAGAAAAAAAATAAAATAAATAAAAGCCCTTCCCTTCCCTTATGTGTGTTCTTTCCAGTTAAAGTACTAAAGACAGAATAGAATTTGAGATGTATTTGATGAATGAGAACAATGAGAATGTTGTTTCTACCTAAAGTGTGAAAGGCATAAAGGCCAAACTGGATGAAAAACACAGAGAAAACAAACGTTACAGTGGTAAGGATAAGATTCAATGGATGATGAGGACAAATTTGTAAGAAGTCATAAAAGTCACAAATATTAGGGAGTTCTGGAATACATTTTCCATCTTTATATATTAGCATGATAACAGTGAACTACACGTTTGCAGTACAGTTTGAGGAATACTTAAGAAACATAGTTTTCTGGGTCTGGTGCCACCTGCCGAGGTAGCACGATGGATAAAGACACTTGGTGTCATGCGTGACACCCCAGTTTAGTCCCTGGAACCGATGTCATGAAAAAAGAGAACTGACTCTTACAAGTTGTCACCTGACCGCCTTCTCCTGCCTACAAACACACACACACACACACAAAATAAATTAACTAATGTAATAAAATGTTTAAAAGAAACATAGTTTGACCACAAGAAAATATATTCTCTTATTAGTTGAAAAAAGTATGTTCATAACAAGAAAGTTTATTTGCTACTTCAAAATATTTTATAGGGTATCCAGGAACGAGACAGTCAAATCAAGATGCTTACTGAACAGGTAGAACAGTATACGAAAGAAATGGAAAAAAATACTTTTATTATTGAAGATTTGAAAAGTGAGATCAAGAAAGACAAAGGTAATTTAATATTTTATAAGTATATGACCTTCATATATCATTGTGTTTCAAAAGACCTTATCAAAATAAAATTGATATGCTACTAAACTGTTTTTTAAATTATAAATATTTTAATTTATAAAATACTAATATATCAAATTCCTAGTGTTTAAACTTGTAAGTATTGCATGTTTTTCTGTCATCTTTCTAATGCTGAAAATTACTTAGCCATTAGTATTAGATAGAGTGTACAGAAAGTTAAAATGGTGAGATAAGTTGATTTTATTTTATGTCTTTTATAATTAACAAAGATGCGTTGGTGGATGTGTTACCTGTAGTCAGTTATTTTCAGAAATCATTTTGTGTGTTGGCATTTGTAATAATTCTACGAAAATCCCTCGTCCTATTCTTTGACTGTTATACAATGTTGTCTATCACATCAAATACTCTGAATTACTAGTATTTCTATAAAACTACATCTTGTTACTATACTGAGGTATAGCAGTTCAAATGGAGTCACAATAAATTCATGTGCCTACTTGTAATTGCTGAAGATAAAAATGTAGGTATGACATACAAGTTATATGTTGTATTATACAATGAAGTGAGAGTCTCACTGGACGGGATGGAAGGGCATCTTAGAGGCAGGGAAGGTGCAAGCAGGGTGTATGGTTGAACCAGCGGGAGTGTGTTCAAAACCACTACCTGTTAGAAGTCAGCAGGTAAAGCCCGGTAACTGGACTAGACTGAACAATGAAAAGTAGCAGAAAAAGATCAAGAAGGATGCTAAAGGCCCTGCTATTAAAAGTCTTTAGTTTATAGAAGACTTTGATTTTTATTTTAGATTAAAGAGATGGGAATGATTTAGTCTCACCTAGACTGTGTCTGCAGTAGATGGTAGTGGTTGTAAGGTAGGAAGCAGGGAGAACTGTTTTTACACTATGGGAATGACCTCCTAGACTGGGCGTTATGCTAACACTGGTTTTAACAAAGTCAGTTTTAGCTGTGTTTTGAAGGTGATAAAAGTTGGGTTAGTTAGGTGTAGGATTTGAGAGACACTTAGGATTTTTGATCTGTATCTTGGAAAGGATGATGAGAAGCGCAGGTTTAGAGATGATGAGGTAGTGTTTTGAACATGTTCAATTTGAGATGTTTATTAGGCTCCAGCTAAGGATGTTAAGCAGATACTTGTATACGGCTTCTAAAGTTCTTAAGCAAAATGTAGGCTAAAGACTAAAGTTTGGCATACTTTATGGAATCTCCATAATTCCATTTGAAGTTATGAGACTCATCTAGGTCATCAAGGAAGGGCATATAGCTTATGTAAAAATCTCAAAAGGAATCTCTGGGAATACTTCTACTCTGGAGACTGATGAGGTGA